>JAJIBD010006642.1:0-60824 GCA_021461705.1 Cryptotis parvus | reverse complement strand
AGGCAGAAACCAGCTTTCCCCGTTGAACCCCTGCATTCCATGGACCACGAGAGCAACTCTCCGACCCGAGTCCACCATCCCGATGGAGCCTCGGAGGAGCCCAGAGAAAGCCCCCACACCTTGCTGGCAGCGATCTTCACAATCCACACTCTGCAGCAGGTAAGATCTCCACCCCAGCAGATTAATCCAGTCTCCAGCCCGCAGATTAATCCAGTATCCAGCCTGGCTTGTCAAAAATCCAGCCTACAAGGAGCCACCACGCAGAGACCCACCCTTCAGAGAAGAGTATTTCAAGCCCAGGAATGCTTGAGCCTAAGACACAGGTACACCCGGCAGAGCAGAAACCAGCTTTCCCATTGATGCGCCGGCCGCTATGCAGCCGTGCGATTTACCTCCAAATTACCATAAATATTCTACCCACACCTCTGAGAGAGCCCCACAAAGTAATGAGAATATAGCGCCCGCATGGCAGAGCCTGGCAAGCTGTCCGATGCTTGTTCGATATGCCAAATCCAGTAACAGAAATGTTTATTTTCCTGACCCCAAAAGAGCCCTTAATATGGCAGCAGTAAGAAAGGCAAACAAGCAGTGCCTGATAAAATTTCATGGCCATCCTAGCCTGCCAAAACGAAGAACTAAAATGACTGTCTGTACTTTCAATGCACGCACGCTGGCATCGGAAGCATATATTGAGGATCTGATGATGCAAGCGCAAAAGATCAAGTACGACATCATTGGTCTGACTGAGACGAGAAGGCGTCAGTCGCATCATGCTGTATTTGACACGGAGAAGAATTGTTCCTTGGAACAGGCAAACGAAAGAGGCATCGGTGGCGTTGGTGTCCTTGTCAACACGAACATGGCCGTAAACATTGATTCATTCGAATGCCTAACAAACCAAATAGGACGATTACACTTGAAGAGATGTGGCCCACTGCCAGCAATTTCTATCTTCATTGTCTACGCATCAACATCCACATACAAAGAAGATGAAATTGAGAAATTCTACATGGAATTGGAGGAGTTCTATAAAAAAGATCACACCTTCTACAAGATCATAGTCGGTGATTTTAATGCCAAGATAGGACCAAGAAGATGGGCTGAAGAACTCCACATCGGGAACCATGGCCTAGAATGGAACGAACAGGGTGAGAGACTATCTGAGTTCATCATGGTCCACCAAGACCATTCATGGGAACTCACAGTTCCAGAAAGCTGAAGCGAAACGTTGGACATGGGACTCTCCTGGCAGGACAGTTCCACAATGAAATTGACCACATCATCTTCAATGGATGGTTTTGTCTGACCGATGTAGCTGTCGTCCCCAAATTCCAAACAGGATCGGACCACCGCCTCCTTCTTGCAAAATTCTACTTACGCAATGGGGGAGAAAAGGCTGTAAAGGTTAAGAAGAGAACTCCCAGAACGACCACCAACTGGGAACTCTTTGGCACCATTGCAGCAACATGGGAAGACACCATCATTGACAACATCGATGAAGAATACAACCGACTGGTTCAGCACCTCCATGATTGTGCGAAGAATGCCGATAGAGAAAGATACAAAAGGGACGCCTGTCTTCAGAAACTCTCGAGCTCATTCGCCAACGTGGCAAGGCGCGAGCCTCAGGGAGACCAAATGCTAATGTCCAAGCTTGCTAAACGGTGCAGAGAAGCAATAAAAGAAGACCTCAAAGACAGAAGAGCAGAAATACTGGAAGATGCGGCAGAAGCCGGGAAAAGCATTCGCACTGCCTGCCTGTCCTTCGCCAACTATAAGACCAAGATGACTGCCCTCCGACGCCCTGATGGATCTATCACATCTTCCAGAAAGGCAATGGAGAAGATTATCTAGGACTTCTACTCAGATCTCTTTGATAGCCACATCCACCTGCCCACATACCAAATTCCACAGGATGGATATGTCATTCCCAATGTTCTCCCTTCTGAAATCCGACATGCCATCTCGTTGGTAAAGAAGGGAACAGCACCAGGCCCAGACAAAGTCAGACCCGAACACCTGAAGAATCTGCTGTCGGTACTCATCAATACACTAGCTCGGCTCTTCACACGCTACCTGTCCGAATGCAAGGTACCCTCCCAATGGAAAACCAGCAGGACAGTTCTACTGTTCAAAAAGGGGAGACATTCACGACATCGGCAACTATCGCCCCATCTGCCTGTTGTCCATCATCTACAAGCTGTTTACACGAGTCATCCTGAACAGGATTAGCAGAAAACCATGTGAGTAAGCAGGCTTCCGGAAAGGATTCAGCACAATCGACCATATTCACACAGTAACCAAGCTCATCGAGGTTTGTAGGGAGTACAAGATGCTGCTCTGTCTCACGTTCATTGATTTACAGAAAGACTTTGATTCTGTGGAGACTGAAGCAGTCATCGAAGCCCTAGCCAAACAGGGTGTTCAAACCCAATACATCAAGATCCTTCGTGAGCTGTATTACGGATTCACCACCAGGATCTCACCATTCTACAAAGAAGTGATCATTAATGTCAAAAGAGGGGTTCGACAGGGTGATACCATTTCACCAAAACTCTTCAGTGCCACCCTCGAGAACATCATGCGACAATTAGAATGGGAAGGAATGGGAGTGAAGATAGATGGTCGGCAACTACACCACCTCCACTTCACTGATGATATCATTCTAATAACACCAAACATTAGCCAAGCGGCACAAATGCTGGCTGACTTAGACCGAGAATGTGGAAAGATAGGTCTACAGCTGAATCTAAAGAAAACAATGTTCATGAAAAATGAACTAGTTCCTGAGGCCCCATTCACTCTCAATGGAACAAACATCTCTGAATGCAGCAGTTATGTGTACCTAGGTCGAGAAATCAACATGATGAACGACCTAAAACCTGAGCTGCGCAGGAGGAAGAGAGCGGCATGGAATGCCTTCAAAGGCATCGAAGAAATAGCTAAAAGGACAAGGAACCTCTGGCTCCGGGCACATCTCTTACACTCCACCGTTCTCCCTGCATTAACATACGCCTCAGAGACCTGGGCCCTACGAAAGCAGGATGAGAATGCTATTCGGGTCTCCCAGAGAGGAATCGAAAGAGCTATGCTTGGAATATCAAGCCTCACTCAAGTGAGAGAAGGAATCCGTGTTCTGACCTCCATCACTATTCCAGGATCAGGGACACTGTCTCGTTTGCCAAGGCATCGAAAATCAGATGGGCTGGACATGTAATGCGATTTTGAGACAACTGCTGGACTAGAGCCATTACCTACTGGATCTCACAGGATGTCAAAAGATCACGTGGCCACCCACCTACAAGATGGTCAGACTTCCTTGTCAAGACCCTAAAGGAACGGTTTGAGGCTCTTCATATTCCTGAATCAACCAGATGCCATTGGGCTACAATTGCACGTGATAGGGCCCAATGGAAATGTTACTGCCGCCCACTCGAGCAAATCGATGAATAATGGGATTCAAGTGATCAAGTGATCAAGTAAGGAATTACACTGCCACTGTTTCAGTGGTGATGGGACAAAAAAAAAAAGTTGTGAAGATTTTTTGAATATACGTACTCATTCCTTTAGTGGCACAGAGCTCTTTAAAGGGGGTCTGGTCATGTTAGTTGGTAAAGCTCCTTTGCCTACAGAGACCAGCACATATTCTAGTGGTGTTGCAGCACGTGTAGGCGGAGGCGCTCCTTTGCCTACAGAGACCAGCACGTATTCTAGTGGTGTTGCAGCACGTGTAGACAGTGACGGCTCCTTTGCCTACAGAGACCAGCACGTATTCTAGTGGTGTTGTAGCACGTGTAGACAGTGACGCTCCTTTGCCTACAGAGACCAGCACGTATTCTAGTGGTGTTGCAGCATGTAGAGCAGTGGCGCTCCTTTGCCTACAGAGACCAGCACATATTCTAGTGGTGTTGCAGCACGTGTAGACGGTGACGCTCCTTTGCCTACAGAGACCAGCAACGTATTCTAGTGGTGTTGCAGCACGTGTAGACGGTGACGCTCCTTTGCCTACAGAGACCAGCATGTATTCTAGTGGTGTTGCAGCACGTGTAGACGGTGACGGCTCCTTTGCCTACAGAGACCAGCACGTATTCTAGTGGTGGTGCAGCACGTGTAGACGGTGACGGCTCCTTTGCCTACAGAGACCAGCACGTATTCTAGTGGTGTTGCAGCACGTGTAGACGGTGACGCTCCTTTGCCTACAGAGACCAGCACATATTCTAGTGGTGTTGCAGCACGTGTAGACGGTGACGCTCCTTTGCCTACAGAGACCAGCACGTATTCTAGTGGTGTTGCACCACGTGTAGACGGTGACGCTCCTTTGCCTACAGAGACCAGCACGTATTCTAGTGGTGTTGCAGCACGTGTAGACGGTGGACGCTCCTTTGCCTACAGAGACCAGCACGTATTCTAGTGGTGTTGCAGCACGTGTAGACGGTGACGCTCCTTTGCCTACAGAGACCAGCATGTATTCTAGTGGTGGTGCAGCACGTGTAGACGGTGACGCTCCTTTGCCTACAGAGACCAGCACGTATTCTAGTGGTGTTGCACCACGTGTAGACGGTGACGCTCCTTTGCCTACAGAGACCAGCCGCGTATTCTAGTGGTGTTGCAGCACGTGTAGACGGTGACGCTCCTTTGCCTACAGAGACCAGCGCACGTATTCTAGTGGTGTTGCAGCATGTGTAGACGGTGACGCCTCCTTTGCCTACAGAGACCAGCATGTATTCTAGTGGTGGTGCAGCTCGTGTAGACGGTGATGCTCCTTTGCCTACAGAGACCAGCACGTATTCTAGTGGTGTTGCAGCACGGTGTAGACGGTGACGCTCCTTTGCCTACAGAGACCAGCATATATTCTAGTGGTGGTGCAGCACGTGTAGACGGTGACGCTCCTTTGCCTACAGAGACCAGCACGTATTTTAGTGGTGTTGCAGCATGTGTAGACGGTGACGCTCCTTTGCCTACAGAGACCAGCACGTATTCTAGTGGTGGTGCAGCACGTGTAGACGGTGGCGCTCCTTTGCCTACAGAGACCAGCACGTATTCTAGTGGTGTTGCAGCGCACGTGTAGACGGTGATGCTCCTTTGCCTACAGAGACCAGCACGTATTCTAGTGGTGTTGCACTCACGTGTAGACGGTGACGCTCCTTTTGCCTACAGAGACCAGCACATATTCTAGTGGTGTTGCAGCACATGTAGACAGTGACGCTCCTTGCCTACAGAGACCAGCACGTATTAGTGATGGTGCAAGATGCAGGTCTCAAGGAATGCAAATGGTCTCCAGGACTCTCTACCTTTGGATGGCCTGAACTGTACTTCTATCTCCAAGGTCTAGAAAAATTAGAATCTGATCCTATATCCAAGGCATGATCAAGTAAGAAAACACTTTTGTCATGACTATACTGTACACATTTGCTTTGATTATACACTCAGAAAGCACCTTCTGGCTCAAATGCCCATGTAAAAGCCGTCCTGGTTGCTTTCTCAAATGGTATGGATTTTCTTTTGTTCCAGAAACCTCTGTTCAGTCCGTCCCAGCACCCCTCCTCCCTGCCGATAATAAAAAGACATTCATAAATACATCAAGATAGATTTGTGGGCTAGAAGAAATGGAGATGGGGCGGGCCCTGTAGGGAGACCAGGCAGGAAGGAAGGCACTGCACAGACCACTTGGAAAACTGGCACTGAGAAGGGAGACAGGAGGGCCGTGAGCAGAGCAACATTACTGGTGTAGAGGGGGGCTTCTTAGTGTGGGGTTGGGTAACTGAAAGGGATGTCAAAAATTGTTTTAGAACAAATTTACGATTTAATCAACCAATGTTTTATTTGTATACCTATTTTAGATACCCAGAGCATGTAAAGATTACTCCAGTGAAAAGGAGTGGAAAAGCAAGTGGAAAATGTTTAAGAAGTCCTGATTCACAACAGTGTTTCAAGGTGGCAATACTCTCCCTCAGATATGCTTGGATGATCTAGGGGCTGCAGAGTCTTGGGGGCAACCGGAGGTGCTTTCTGTTTGTTCATTTCTAGAAGGTAGATTCCAAATGTGAGGGACAGAGAGACAGAGGCGTTTGTGAATAGGGAGTAGGAGTCAAATAATTTGGAAACCTATGACTTAGATTGTAGGATTTCTATCTGGTGTATATTCTGAGAACATTTGGGCAGAAATTAAACAATATTAAAACTATCAGACCAAGTAAGCAATGAGCAATAGAGATGGAAGGGCCGAGAATTCAATACACTTCTAATATATATTCTGCCTCGGCGATTTGTTATCAGGCTCTAGTGTATAAGAGAAAAAAGGAGTCATGACTCCCACAGTTCTGGCTGGTCAAAGATAAGCTAAGCAACATCAGCAGTAACGGGAACAATCAGAAGTCATCCACTCAAGGCCAAGTGTGAGACACTACTCTGACGGAACAGATATCAAATTAGATACTCAAAGAAGACATCCAGGCTGGAAATACAATTTTGGAGTAATATGCAAACATATCACATTCTAAGCAGTAAGGTTAGATATGGTCACCAGAGAGACAGTGAGATGTAATCAGGCTGAGGTTCGGACTGCCTGGCGAAGTGATGCAAAGAAAAAGAACAGAAACCAAAATGTGGCTATTTGAAAAGTCAACTGTGTCAAACATCAAGGACAGATCAAACAGAAAAACCTCTGGATTTACTGCCAAGAGGATCATCTGTGAACTACAAAGGGGGTTTCTCTTTAGAACTTGGGATACTATAGGCAGACTCAGATGGATCAAGAGAATTGGGAGAAGTGGAGACAAGTTACGTCTATCATTCTCATTTTTTTTTTTGGCTTTTTTTGGGTCTCACCCGGCAATGTTCAGGGCTTTCTCCTGGCTCTGCACTCAGGAATTACTCCTGGCGGTGCTCGGGGACCACATGGGATGCCGGGGATCGAACCCAGGCCGGCATGGGCCAGCTGCGTGCAAGGCAAACACCCTACCCGCTGGACTATCGCTCCAGCCCCAACATTCTTATATTCTGACACAGAGGAAAGAATATTGGGGCAATGCCTAAGGCAGCCAGAAAGGCACGGCAATGTGACTTTGTTACGGAAGACAACACAGTATGAGAGCACCCCCACCCCGCCTCCAACCACTGCAGCGGCCACACCAGAGTGCCACCAAATGGTCTCCTTGGCACAATGATAGACACACGCCAGGACTGTAGGTGTGCAGTGCCACTGCCCAGAACAGGAGCTAACAGGACCTGCCCAAGGCACCTGGGGAAGGGCAGGAGGGTGCAAACAAAGGAGTCGAAACAGGCAACCTGATTCAGAGCCGAGCGCTGGGGAAAGAGTGCAGAGACAGGCAGAGTCACAGCGATGGAGCACACTCAACCCGGAGGCCAACCCCCTCTTAAACTCCAGCTGGGGAAAGAGTGCAGAGACAGGCAGAGTCACAGCGACGAGCCGCACACTCAACCCGAAGGCCAACCCCCTCTTAAACTCCAGCTGCCAGCAAGCCACGCCATATGACAGGCTGACTTCATCCAGGGACTTCGTTCCCTGTGCCCTGCCACAACTGCTCTCTAGTGTGCCTATACTAAATAAAACTTCTGGTTGGACCAGCACCTGGGACCTGGGGCACATTCTTGAGTCAAGGTGAAACAAGGAACTTGCCTTTGGGTACTGAAAGGGGCCCCAGTCCCCACCCATCACAGCATGTTTCTACACAGACGGATGGGGTGGCTGGGAGGCCTCCAATGAAGGAATTAATAGCAAGTGAGATGAGAGGAACACGGAAATGATAAAATGATAGCACTGAATGTTAAACTCGTGATGGCATTAAGTGAAATGCTGCAAACAATTTTGAATGTAATTCAATACCGACATCAATTACACAGAATCAGAAAAATTCTAAATCTCTAAGCTAGAGGGCTGGAATGGCAGTACAGCGGATAAGGGTGCTTGTCTAGCATGCATGCAGTCAGGGGTAATTAATTCCTGAGTGCAGAGCCAGTAGTACTCCTCAGGTGTGGCCAGGTATGGCCCCCAAACCAAAATTAAATCAAAATCAAATCCGTCTGTGAGCTGGAGAGAGCTCATGGCG
This sequence comes from Cryptotis parvus, assembly GCA_021461705.1. Classification (NCBI taxonomy): domain Eukaryota; kingdom Metazoa; phylum Chordata; class Mammalia; order Eulipotyphla; family Soricidae; genus Cryptotis; species Cryptotis parvus. The sequence goes on along the minus strand of JAJIBD010006642.1, from coordinate 52,755 downwards.
CAGGAGCACGGCGTCGGACGCGCGCAGGCCCGCGCTCTCGCTCCCAGCACAGAAAGAGAGGCACGAGCAGCCGCGCCCGGCACTCCGGGAGCGGCCCAACACGGGCGTGGGCGCAGCAGGCCCGCGTCTTGCTCCCAGCACAGAAACAGAGGCCCGCGCCCCCCCGGCGGCCCAACACGGCGTGGGCGCAGCGGCCCCTGTCTTGCTCCCAGCACAGAAACAGAGGCCCGAGCAGCCGCGCCAGCACTCCGGGAGGCGGCCCAACACGGGCGTTAGATGCAGCAGGCCCCTGTCTCAAAGCAACACAGAAATAGAGCCAGGAACAAGAAGCCTTGCAGCACCCTGGGAGTGGCCCAAACACTGAGATTTTAAAGTTGTAAAGTCTATTTTTTTTTTAATTTTTTTTTTTTGCACATAAATGCTTTATTTTTATTTTGTTTCTTTTTTTCCCTAAAAACCTTTTTAAATGCTGTGATTTACAGATTGTTGATGGGGTTTCAACATGCTTCTAACTCTACATTATGTCACAACTATGTTTCTTTTTTTTTTTAATTTTTTTATTCACCGTATACCACCGTGAGACATACATTACAAAGGTGTTCATACAGCTATGTTTCTTACCACCTGGAATGGTGCCTGAAACAAACTATTTCTAAATCAATGAATATTAAGATACAGTAACAAGAGGTGAGAGACCGAAGTGATGCAAAGCAACTTGGTAAAATCTCTGTGACAAGTATTAATAAGTATTTCAGAGTTTACCAAGAAAGAACCGGTATTCATTCCAGAAACCTGAACAAAAAAAAAAATAATGTTTCAAAACACCTTTTTTTTTCTTTTCCGTTTCTAGGCGGCATCTCCTGGGATACTCCGTGGTCTGGCTCTGCAACCAAGAATTACTCCTGGTGGGCTCGGGGACCACATGGAGTGCTGGGGACGGAGTCCGGTTCAGCCGTGTGCTAAGCAAGCCCTACCCATTGTACATACCTCCAGCCCCAACGCCTCATTTAAACCTCAGTATGAGTTTAGCAAAACCGAGCTTGCCTTGCTAAACATCTGTGTGAACTGATTCTGCTTACACCGGGACTTCTATGCCACACTGATAAATATGTCCGTGGCATTTTACAGGTTAAAGAGCTTACTGTCAGCTCAGCAGTCCTCTTTGCAAACCCTAAGGGGAGTATAATACATATGTATGTACACACTGAATACCTTAAAATAGTAATTATATAACCTGGCACAGACTAGCAAAGAGAACTGAAACAAGTTCATAAGCTCTCCAATACACGGAGCTGTCGTAATGGCAGTAACAATGACTCTGCTAGTGGAAAGACAGATCTTGAGTCTTAGAAGTAAAGGGCCTCACTCTTTGGGGGCCAGGGGCAGGAGTCAGATGGCATTGGGGGTTAGATGCTATTTCTAAGACTACCGAAGCAGGACGATCAGGGAGGTGGGCAGTTACCTGGACTGCAGTGAAACATTTGTTAAAACCATCTGTTAGGCCCCTGTCAGGAATTGTATCATGGCAAGTTGACTAGCAAGAACGGGAACCTGCCTAACTTCACGCTTTTCAGGAGAATAGTTTCTCACTCCCAGAAAGAGTGGATGTGCCCTGGCCAAAATCTGAGTTAGCACCAAGGGATCCCTGTACCTCCTCAGCTCTAGGGTCTGTCTAGTTTGACCCTTCAGTAGTGCCACCCCAGAGGGCCCTGGCTCACTCCCTTTCAGCGTACAGAGCAGTGGGTCCGGAGAGGTAGAGGGGAAGGTTTGGTGCTTGGTCCTGCGCAAGGCTTCCCCCAATGTGCTGCAGGAGACGGAACACAGGCTAGTGGGGGTGCGGGCAGGGATGGGGTGGGAAGGTCCCAGAAAAAACTCAGGACTTGGCAAAACTAAAATTAAATCAGAAAAATATTAAGAGCAGATCCTAGACATGTGCTCTGCCTCTAGAACGCTCTTCCTGACCACCCGGTTTTGTTTTGTTTTGTTTTTTTTTTAATTAGAAAAGTCAGTGCTAGCCAGGACATACTAAATCAGGACTTAATGGCAGGAAAGTAGCCTGTGTGTGTGAAGGCCAACCGCTCGGCACTCAGCTAAAAGACTTTCTCGGACTCTCTGGAAGCTTGGTCACTAACCGAGGTTTTGGTCAAGAAGAAAAAATAAACTGCGTGTAAGTCACCAGATCTCAGAGGAAGGGCTCCTATTTTTCCCTCCTATTCATATATACTAGAATTTCACATTTGGAACAACCCCTAATACATAAAATTACTTTATTATGCCATGCTGGTGACCTCCTGTGTCCTTAAACTGGAAAAATACCTCTAACTTAAGTTAATGCGACTTGGCTTGGGTTTTTTGTTTGTTCAGTGCTAATAACAACTAACACATGTAATTTTTTTTCTTCCAAGTATCACAGATTATTATGATGTGGCTCCTGGATAATAATTACTGATTCAGAAGAATTTCAGCTTAAAAATATTTACTGAGTATTTATTGCTATTTCAAGACTTGCTAAGAATACAAAATAGAGGAAGACTGGTTAATCTTTTAAGAGTTAAGTCTAGAGCATGCCGGGCCTCAGACGTGGCTGGGGAAGCTGGAACTTCGGCTCTCCCAGGATCAGCTGACCATGGGGCCCCCAGGTGGACAGATGGGTTTTGGGAGTGGCCCCATCACCTCTGGGGTCCCGGAAGCAGCCGGATGAGGCTCGCCCACCACATTAGCCTCCACCTTTGCTGTCCAGATGCTGCAGCAGATCAGCCTGCCGGGAGGGATGCTACCTCAAGATAAGATTAACAGAGCAAAACGAGTTCGAGGCCCAGGTAGGCAGCTCCCAGAAGCGGGAATCACTGGGAATTCGTCAGATTGAGCGGGGCAGGCCCTTCCCCCTCCATTTTATCTGAGCCCAGTGGCCCCGTCCAGGAGCTGCCCTGGGGCGACCAGCCATAGCATGCGGGGCCTCAGACACGGCTGGGGAAGCTGGAACTTGGCTTTCCCCAGGCTCAGCTGACCATGGGGCCCCCAGTGGACAGATGGGTTTTGAAGTGGGCCCATCACCTCCGGGGGTCCCAGAAGCAGCCGGGTGAGACTCCGCCCACCACATTAGCCGCCATAATCACTGTCTGGACGCTGACCATGAGGCCCCTAAGTTGCGTGGCCGCGTGGTCCATCAAACTAGTGGAAACAGTTATGTTCTTTAATGTACTGCATTCTACGATGTGTAGGAAAGGTAGGCAGGAGGAGAGAGAGAGAGAGAGAGGAGAGAAAAAGACATACAGAACCTGCCAAGCAGTTGAGGTGTGGGAGGTGGGGAGGGTTGTGGGAGACATTGGTCATGGGAGATGGGTTCAGGTGGAGGGATGGGTGTTGGAACACTGTAGAACCAAAACTCAACATGAACATCTTGCAATTGTATGTCTAAAAGTTGTGTAATAAAATTTGAAGGGAAAAAAAAGAGAATTTGAAAAAAAAAGAGTTAAGTCTAGAGGAGAAAGATCCTTTACATTCTTGCTCAGTTCATTTTTTTAAAATGCAAAATCCAGCATTGCTTCCTTATTAAAAGCATTTTAGGTTTCTACTGTCTTTGCCTAGTCCCCAAGAAGATGTGTATTAAAATATTCAAGTATTTCAAAAATTATTTTTATCAGTCCTAGACAAGATATTAACAACAAAGTATATATATACATATGTAAATAATATATATGTATATATACATATACACACACACACATCCTGCTGTGATAACATACTTTAATAATAGTGTCCTCACGTGGTCTGAATGTCATGTGGTCGTGAGCCACACAAATTCTGGGAAGTGTAGTAACCACCACTATTAACAACAGCATCCTCACAGTCTGCATGTCATGAGGTTGTAAGCCTACAGGAATTCTGGGAAGAGTAGTAACCACCACTCAGGCTGACAGAGCACTTGCTGTTCAAGGCTGTGAAGCATGGTAGTCTGCAATACTGGTCCTGAGGATTTATAGAACACTTAATCTCATGCTCGCTAACTCACAAAATTCACATGACATAAAGACCACTACAAAGGGGCTCGGGTGTCGAGAAGACCAACTGGAACGGGCACCCAGATTAAGGCAAAGGCTTCTGCAGTGGGGCTCCGCCTACTCTGCTCACAAACTAGGACAGACGGGACAGGGGTTAAGTGCTTGCCTTGCCCATCGCCAACTCTGGTCTGATTCCAGGCACCATTTGATCCCTCAAGAACTGCCAAAAGCTTTTTCTGAGCACACAGAAGGACTAAGCCCTGAGCACTGCTGGGTGTGGGTGGACCCTCAAAAAAAACCAAGACATATAATCAGAAGATAATAAACCAGCTTCCTAAAGACCACATGCCAAATGGATATGATGTAGAGTCCGCCATTTATTAATGTGTTGTCATTAGGCCTTGAAATATGCTGATAAGCTACAAAGCCATGGCATTTTATTCAACATTTAAAACCAAATCATCCTGAATATATTAAGAAGCTATGGTGTATATATACAATGGAGTACCATGTGGTTCTAAGAACAGAATCATGCAATTTGCAAAAACATGGATGGAATTAGTGTATCATGCTGAGTAAAGCCAGTCAGAAGGAAAAGGATAGATACAGATTTCTGTTATATGTGGCACTTATAAAAAAATAAAATTAGAGACGATGAGAGCTGGAAAAATAATACAGAGCATAGGGTAATTTTCTTGCATACAGTTGGCCCAGGTTCAATCCCCAGCACCTCAGATAATACCCTGAACATCAAAAGGAGTAATCCCTGAGCACAGAGCCCTGAGCACAGCAGGGTGTGGTCCAAGAACAACCAAAAAAAGCAGGAAAAAAAAGAAGCAAATGACCAAAAGACATATGAAAAATGCTCTTCAGAACTAATCATAAAGGAGATGCAAATCAAAACAACAATAAGGTATCATCTCATACCATAGATATTGGCACATATCCAAAAGAACAAGAACAACAAGTGCTGGCATGGATGCCAGGGGAAAGGGACTCTCATCCATTGTTGGTGGGAATGTCGACTAGTACAGCCTTTTTGGAAAACAATATGGACATTCCTCCAAACACTAGTAATTGAGCTCCCATTTGACCCAGCCATACCACTCTTCCCAGGAATATACCCTGGGAGGCCAAAAACACACAGTGGAAACACCATCTGCACTTCTATATTCATCAGAGCACTATTCACAATAGCCAGAATCTGGAAACAACCTGAGTGCCGACTGGTTAACAACAAATGACTGGACAAAAGAAACTATGGTACATCTACACAATGGAATATGAAATCTTCCTGAGCACATATAAATCCATGGAGATGGAGATCATACTGAGTGAAATTAGTCAGAAGGAAAAGAACAGATAAAGAATGACTGCATTCATTTGTGGGATATAAATAAAAAGAGAATGAGACTAATATCCAAAGCTAGGCAAAACAGGGATCACAAGAACTTGTCAGTGGTTGGAATCTAGCACAAGTGTGTGGGGAGACAGAGCTTAGGTAAGAGAGAGAAGAACCATTGTGCCAATAAATGTTGGAAATGGTAATGCCAGACTAGAACTGAGCACTGAACGCAGGTAAAGAGATAAACATGATAAACCCTACATGTATGTACTTCAAGTCACAATGTGCAAAAGAAGGGAGAGAGAGAGGGGCGGGGGAGGGGAGAGCCTGCTACAGAGGAAGGCTGGAGAGGGGACTCTGGGGACAATGGGGTGGAAAGGGTGCACGGGTGCTGGAACACTGTGTGACTGAATCTCAATCACAATAGCTCTGCAACTGTATACCTCATGGTGATAATAATAAAAAGAGAAAAAAACAAAGATGCATTAAATGTGTCTTGGTTAAACCATGTTTGGACAATAAACTACAAAGGAGGGGCTGGAGCAATAGCACAGCGGGTAGGGTGTTTGTCTTTGCATGCAGCAGGCCCAGGGTTGATCCCCAGCACCCATATGGTCCCCGAGCACCGCCAGGAGTAATTCCTGAGCGAAGAGCCCAGGAGTAACCCCTGAGTGTCACTGGGTATGACCCAAAAAGCAAAAATAAAAACAACTACTAAGGGAAAAAAAATCTTAATTTTTAATAACCTCCTAAAAGAAAAATGCACCAAAGATATATTCTTAATACTAAATAACTACAATTTTTATAGAAAAAATGTATGTGCATAAATGTAATACATTAATGGAGTATATAATTTGATCAAAAAATTTTTAAAGATTCTTAGAAATATTTTATGTTAAAATGTTATTAGAAAAAGTACAAGGAAAAACTCAGATAATCTCAATGGCTCATACAAATTATAAATAATAATTTTTCCTGAATAACATAAAATATAGCATAACTTTGTTGGGTATTTCAAGAATATAATAAAATCAAATTTCAGAAAAATCTATTAAATCCTACATAATTGTATTAATATATTTTAAAGATTGCAAAATAGAAAAGAATGATAAAATCCAATACATAAAAACTTTTAAAATTACAAATATGTATGAGATTGCATATATGTATAAATATTCACATATTGATATATAATTGACACAAAAAAGTTTAAATACATGTAAACCCAGTATTCCACAAGACTAAAATATTTAAAATGTTTCTCTTAATATAAATAAGAAAGCCTATCACAAATAATTCTTTACATGATTGCATCTTGTGGAGACTGTAATAAGTAAAAGAAAACAAAAAATGTAATTGAGATTTTTTAAAGAGCCATTTTCAAAAGCTATCACAATCCAGAGATACCAAAACAGTTCATATCTATCTATCTATCTATCTATCTATCTATCTATCTATCTATCTATCTATCTATCTATCTATCTATCTATCTATCTATCTATATCTTTTTTTGCTTTTTGGGTCACACCAAGCAATGCTCAGGGGTTACTCCTGGCTCTTTGCTCAGGAATCACTCCTGGTGGTGCTTGGGGGACCATATGGGATGCTGGGAATTGAACCCGGTTCGGCTATGTGCAGGGCAAACGCCCTACCCACTATGCTATCACTCCGGCCCTTATTTAAATGTAAATGTTTAGTGAAGTATCTCTATATAAACAAGACTACACGAAAATCAAAATAACTACCAAAAACCATGTAAACCCCCTGTCACTGAGTTGTTTGGGCGCTGTTGGGTGACTGGCCCTACTTTAAGGTCCAGCTTAAAGCTTGCAGTCCCTCCCAGCTCTGCTAGGGAGGCTTTGAATCAGCTCTGGTGCTGGTAAAAGCCAGAAGGCCACCTGAAGTGCTGCATTTCAATAGAGTTCTTTACCTGTATTCATCTCTAGATAGCCCAGCCCACCAATGGGACTGGCTGGGAAGTTTTCACAGATTTCTATCTATAAAATAACCTGGGAGAAGTGAGAAGGCCATTTTGGCTTCCCTTGGCATTTTCCTCTCTCCCTCCTCTCCATTCTCTGTTGGGTTTCAACACATGGTGGCAGCCATCTTGGCCTACACGTGGCTGGGGCCTAGCTGGGAACCCAGAGTCTGGAGTTTTTCTGTTCTTTGATTGTATATCAGAACCTGTGATAGTAAAGTCTTTTAAAACTGCGCCGGATTCCTGAGTTTTCATTCATTCCCTGCTGGCTTCGGAGGTAGAAGGGAACTCGCTTCCTGGTATTGTTGGGGACCCCAGTGGCTCCCCGACAGGGCACCTATATCTGGAGTGAGTTGGCCATATCCGTGGCTTTGTTGCTAGGATCAAATTCTGCTGCACGAAACAACATGTCTTGTCTTTCTTCAATACCACAGTTTTATGAAGACTATAGATTTATAATAAGAGTTGAAATCAGCTACTTTTAAGTTTAATTAACTCTTTTCTTTTGGCTATTTTAATGCTCTACAGTATCATATAAATTCCATAATCGTGTTGTCGATTTCTACAACAATCTGCTGAAATTGTGTGATCCATGCACAAGCACCATGCTATTCTTACCTGCATCGTTTCAATTTTAGTGTATGTGCTGCCAACGCGTGAGCACTGAAATTTTGCTTGCATTTTCTTTTTGCATTACTTCATAGATCAATTTGGAAGACCTGACATCCTAATACCAGGTCTACTATATAAATAAAGGACAGATATTATTTAGGTTTTTAGTTTCAGCAACATATGGAAAAGGGAAATAAAGACTCTTAATGGATCACAGGCCAAACATGAAAGCAAAGCTAGAACATTCTAGAAGAAAACATAGAAAATCTTATTAATTATGGACTTGGCAAAAGTAATTAACAGATTAACATAAAATTGGACCTCAACCAAATTTAAATTTTGGCTTTTCAGAAAACATAAAGAAAATGAAAGACAAGAGAGTAGGAGGAAACTATCAGAGATGGATGCATCAAAGCACGTATATGGAGAACTCATGATTCACCAACAGAATGATAACACAACCCTGGGAGGCCAAAGCACAGCAGAAACGCCATCTGCATTCTACATTCATACCAGCACTAGTCACAATAGCCAGAATCTGGAAACAACCTGTGTGCCCAAGAACAGACGATTGTATAAACAAACTGTTATACATCTACACAACGGAATACTATACAGCTGTCAGGCAAAAGGAAGTCATGAAATCTGCCTATGAATGAATGGACACGGAGAGGATCATGTTGAGTGAAATTAGCCAGAGCGAAAAGGACAGATATAGAATGAGATATCTATTTGTGAGATATAAGGAAAAAAACAAGTATGATACTAATACCCAAGATCAGGCAAAATATGGATCAGGAGGACTTATCAGTAGGTGGAATCTACCGCAAATGTGTGAGAGTCAGAGGTTAGGTAAGACAGAGAAGGGACCAGGGTACTAATAATTGTTGTAAATGGTAATACCAGTCTAGAATTGGGAATTGAATGTAGGCAAAGGGATATACATGATAACCCCTAAATGTATGTATTGTAAGCCACAATGTGTAAGAAAAGCGTATAGAGATACAGGCAGTGAGAGAGAGAGAGAGAGAGAGAGAGAGAGAGAGAAAGAGGCAAAGTGCCTTCCATAGAGGCAGGCTGGGGAGGAATTAGGAAATCTGGGACATTGGTGGTGGGAAATGTGCACTGGTGGAAGGATGGATGCTGCACACTATGACTGAAACCCAATCATGAAGAATTTCATAATTGTATATCTCATGGTGGTATAATAGAATTTAATAATGACCACTCAAATTAAAAATCAGGAAAGGGTTGTTAATAGACATTTCTCCAAATATGCAAATGTTCAAGAATCATGTAAAAATATGCTCAGCATATTCTTGTCATTCATGACAATGGATGAAACCATTGTAACAGGCTATATCACTGTATATCCATGGGGGAAAGCTATAATTATCAGCAACAAAAGGATAATAAATGCTGGCAAGAACATGGAAAAAGTGAACTCGTGTACTGTTGGAGGAGTTTACACCGTAAATCAGACGGTGGTTCTTCAAAACCTTTAAAGAGAGTTACCATATGTCTCAGAAATTTCACTCTTAAGAATATACTCAAAAGATGGAAAAATGCAAAGTTCTAAAATGAAAATGGATAAAATAAGAGCTCACACAAATCAAAAGCACTGACGAATGCCACATGTACAGAAGCCTGACCCTGCAGCTTGTATAGCATACACAGCCACTTATAATACATTTCCAAAATAAGCAAACTCAGAGAAATGGGATGAGTATGTAGTGACCTTATGGGATGATGAAACGGTTTGGTGGTACAACTTTGTGAATTACTAAATGCCAGAACTATATGCTCAAAACTAACTTCATGTTCCATGAATTCTAGGTTCATTTTAATAACTCTTTTTAAAACTCAATACAGACAAAACTGAGGGCTGGAGAGAGAACACAGATGTTAAAGATGCCTGCCTTGCACACAGCTAATGACCCAAGTTTGATCCCCAGCACCAAATATGGTGCCCTGAACACTACTAAGGGTGATACCTGGATGAACACAGAGCCAGGAGCAAGCCCTGAGCACTGTCAGAAACAAACAAATCAAACAAAAAACCTAAAAAAAAAAAAAGAAATAGCAAAAAAAAAACAATCCCAGAAGCATAACTGTGCATCCTACTTACTCCTAGGAACTTTGATGAGAAATGCAGGATTATGTCCACACAAAGACACTTGCACAAACATTTGTAACTCTTTTGCAATCACCAAAAAGGGGAATTGACATTTCCATAAACAGTGAATAGATTATCTGTGGTTCAGTCCTAATGTAAAAAACAATTCAACAATGAACCACTACTATATGCAGCAAGACTAAATCTCAAAATACTTATACTGAGTTAAACAAGCCAAGCCCTTCTACCAGAAATAAAATACAAATTGTATGGTCACATTTATGAAAAATTATAGAAAATATCTACTAATCTCTGACAGGAAGTGATCAACAGATGTCTTTCGGCAGGGATACGAGTAGGAGGTATTTGCTTGGTCAGGAAGAGATTTGGGGGAAGCAACAGGAGTGCTCTTTACAGGTAGTGTCAGTGGCTCAGACACGTAAAAATTCACTATACTGTACATTAAATATGAGCAGTTTACTATACCTCAGTATAGCTACAAAATGAAAATATTTAGCAAAAGGAAGCACACTGTGAAAATAATGTTCATATGGAGTTAAAGGAATAATGACACTCATGAAACCTTAAACATTTTCAAATAATATAAAGACAGTCTGGCCCCCTGGGATGAACCCAGAGCCATGGCAGAGCCTGGCAAGCTACCTGTGGTGTATTTGATGTGCCAGAAACAGTAACAATAATGGACCTCATTCCCAACAAATGGAGACGTTACTGGCACCTGCTCGAGCAAACTGATGAACAACAGGAAGACAAGCGATACAAGCAGTGATATAAGACAGAATAAGGTTAGTGATACTCAAAGCCACATGGGATCTTAAACAGCAGCATGTACTGCATTTGTGTTTGCCCAGCAATAAGAAGAAACCAAGATACACCTAAATCTTGTGAATGGTTGCTGGGTTCTAGATTTTACGTTCTTTATGTTTCACAGAAAACATTTTTCTATATGTTCCTGTATTATTTTCCATATTTTCTCTCATAGGTACCATAAGCAAATACTTTTAAGAAATGATGGTTGCATGAGTCTTGCACATCCTCAAAAACGTGCGTGTCATCAAACACAAAATGTTTGCAAGGTAGCCTCAGGCCATGCAGTCTGTCTAGCTGCTCGGCAGTCACACACAGGAACTCAATCTGAGAGCCTCTTAAGCACATTTCTGTGTCATCATGGTTGCAAAGCTTCTACCTAAAAATAGCTAACGCTTACATAATCACTCAGTACAGATTTATCTATCCTGACTAGCCTTGAAATAGATTTCTTTTTTAGAGCGATGCCACAACAAAAGGTAAACATGTTCCAAAAGCAGAGAAATTCAACCATAATCTAAACAAGCACTATTGTCAGAGTTATTCAGACTCGGAAGTCGATAGTTTTGATTCCACTACTGAAAGGTTACACGGAGCAGAATACCAACCAAGTCAAATTTTACAACAAATTCTTACTGAAGTCCTCAACTCCACCACGTCTCCCCCTCTAGATCCCCTTTCACCTCCAGCCCAGGAAGCTGTCCCCCAATTGCCCCTTTCACCTCCAGCCCAAGAACCGCTCTCCAATTTCTCTATTTCCATATATTAGTTTTGTCGTTCTCAAACCTTAGGTAAATTTAACCACGCCAGAATACACTCTACTGTGTCTGAATTCCTCTAGTAAGGATGATGTTCTTCAGGTTAATTCATGTTGCAAGTATTACTAGTCCTTTCCTTTCTACAGCTGGGAACATTTCTACTGTATAAGTGATACCACAATTCCCAACTCATCTCCAATGTTCCCCGCCCCTGGAAATACTTTTACTACATATGCTGGACAATGTTATGATCATAAATTCAGTAACTTTGTTTTACAGAATATTTATTTTTTAGTCTTTTAAAAAAACATCCTCATGATTCTCAAACTAGGGGAAACAAACACCTCCAAACCACCACAAACTCAGTGGTTATAATTTTACCTGAAGAAAATGAGTTGCAGCAATAGAATAGTGGATTAGCTATTGAGTATGTGTGTGTGTAATACACACACATACATATATATCGCTTGTCTTGTATGCAGCCAGCCTGGATTTGGTCCCCTAGTAACACATATGATCCCCCAGTCCCACCAGGAGTTATTCCTGAGCACGTGCCAGGAGGAAGCCCTGAGCAACACTGGATGTGGTTCAAAAAAGCTGGATGTGGCCCAAAAACAAAAAAAAACTTAAGGATATTAAAAGCAGTATATGAAAAGATGTTCAATCTCACTAATCAGGTGAGATAAGTGAGCAAACCAAAAAGCACTGTTTTACATCACAGTGGTTAGAACCAAAAGAAAAAAATAACAAGTATTAACTATGATATGGAGGAAAGAATTCTTGTTTACTATGGATGAAATTATCAACTGGTACAGCTACCATAAAAATAGTATGGTGGTTCTTCAAAACAATAAAAATAGAAGTAGCATGTGACCTGGCCATTGCAATTCTGGGTATTTAGCCAAAGATGAAAACACTAATTTGAAAAGACGCCCGCACCTTCATGTACGTGAATCTTGACTGTAAATGGATGAAGCTTGAGGGCATTATGTTACCTGAAGTATGTAGAGACACAGATACTGTATGACTTAATTTTTTATGCAAATCTTAGAATAAGCACACAAAAACATGCTCAAGTATAGAGCATAACGTGAGAGAGAATGAGAGGGGTTGGTGAGATAGAGTGGTAAAGAGGATGAAAAACACAAAATTCCAGTTAACAAGGCAAGTGAATCATAGAGCTATGATGTATGGAACAGTGGCTAATTAATAATACAGTCTTGAATACTTGAAAGATGATTCAGGGAGTAAATTACAAAGGAAAAATATAGCTATGCAACATGGAGATGGATTTTTGTAATCATCTGCAACATACACAAATATTTAATCATGGTATATACCTGAAATTAATATAATGATTTATGCCAATTATACCTCAATGAAAAAAGATCTTAAAGCAGTACTTTCAAGTTTGCAAGTCAAGGCACATAAAAAAAAAATGATCTTTGGACCACACCTGGGAAAGACCAAACACTTGGTTTAAGATTTGAAAAGATCATTTAAGTGCATCACTTGGAAAGTTCTGTTAAGATATTTAAATAGCAAATATTTTTTGTTTAGTAAATATTTTTACAAATTAATTCTATGATGTAATATATGCAAAAACTATGATCTATATATAATTATATAAAATGAAACAATGATTGAATAAAAGTCAACTCAATTTTGAAATAGCCCAAAGTCCTAGAAAAATGAATATGGTTTCTGCTTTTCCCATCTTTACGCAAACATAAACCTTGTTCTAATTTTTTTCAAGTGAACAGAAACTGACCAATGACTGTGAACTAGAAGGGCCCAAGCCTCCCTGACCAATGACCGTGAGCTAGGAGGGCCCAAGCCTCCATTCCAAGCACAGTATGGTGCAACTTCTAAGTCAATCATTCCATTGTGCTTTACATGCAACAAATAGTCATTAACCTCCCACACCATACCATGCATTCCAGGCCATCGGGAATCAACTGTAAAGAAAACACACAAAGATCCCTGCACTCAGAGAACTTACATTCTACTCTAGGGAAAGAGGCACAGTAAGGTATGAAATATTGGACTTATCAGAGGTTGGCGCCCACAAGAGACAACCATAAAGATGGGCAAAAGAAAGGGCTTCTGGGGAGACGGATGGACAAGGGACTCGGTGAGCACAGACACAGTGGGTCGAAGGCTGTCGAGGGGTGCAGGGCCTCTGAGGTGAGTGCTCCGGGCAGTGGACAACCTGATTTGAGCAAATATTTTTAGTAAATATTTTGAGCAGTAAGACCAGGCTCACAAGCCTCTGGGACAAGAGACCTGGATATTCAAAACAAAGTGGACAGGGGGAGAAGGAGAGAAAGGAAGGAAAACTGAACTTCACTTGACAGACTTCTGCGGGCAACTAACAGTTGAGGTCTTTTACCGTAAGCAAAAGCGGAAAGGCATGAGCTGGAGACATAGTAAAGGGGGAAGGCACTTGCCTTGCATGCAGCTGCCCGGGTTCAAATCCCCAGCACCACATATAGTGCTCTAAGCACCACCAGCAGTGACCCAAGCACAGAGCCAAGAGCAAACCCTGAGCACCACTGGGTGAGGGCCAAAGCAAACACGGAAAGGCAATCTTCAAGTGCATGTTCTGCTATTAAGCTGCATGAACCCTTGATTTCATTTCTGGATGACATATTTAATGAAAAAACTGGCAGAGACTAGTGAAGTGACAGAGAAGGAAAAATTTGGAACTTTGACTATTTGTAACAGCTGAAGGATCTTAGAGATGTTTGGCCTGAAGGAAAAAAAATAAAAGAATTTACCAGTTCTTCCAAGTAGCTGAGGAATTCCCAAGAGAGGAAACACATCTGTTTGTCTGCCTTTGTGATGCCACACAACACAAAGTTGAAACCACAGATAATGCTTCTTTTAAGAAGAGAAATTTCACCTTACCATGAAGCTTAATTCAGACTATACTTTTCTGACAATGGAAAGAATGGGTGGTCTGGCAAGGAGACTACTTTCACGTAATAGCAGCACAGCACAGAGAACAAGAGCTATTATGTGATTAGGTTCACTCATGTGCCAGATGTTATGACACACGCATGGCACATTCCTCCTGAGATCCTCCCATAGCTTTGTGAGGTCGGCAGCACGAGCACTGGAAAAACCAGCTGACTGAGAAGATGTGGCCTGTCTCAAATAACACAGCTACCAAGTGACACAGTCAGGTCCCAAAGCCAGGGCTGTTGGACTTTGGTGCCAGTGTCTTCCACACTGCCTACATATTGGTGAAGTGCTCGCAGAACATGTTAACCCAACAGACAGTCAGCAGGAAGCTGGCAAGAGAATTCTGCAAATGAAAGAAAATTATACAACATGGAAGACCTTTTCATAATTTCAGGTCACATTTTTTCCCCAATTGTTTCAGATCTTATTTTCTAATTTTTCTTTCAACTTCTGGGTTTATGCAAACATTTTATTCTGAAACATGATTACAGATTAAATAATAATAAAATTTTTTTCATGGCAGAATATTTTCAACTTATTCAAGTCTAACATTCACTTTGGTAACTTTCTGGCTTTAAGCCATGTTTACTTTATTATTGCGCAAATACAAGGAGGCTTGACTTTGCCCCAGCATATCTCCCTCAAGTACATAAATTTCTTTGTATGGTGTTTTACTGCTATGGTAATTCAAACTTATCATTTGATATCATTGCCTTCACCTTCCTATGCTAACTCTGTATGCAAGATAAAATTGTTTCATCTAAGGAAAATATCTTTCAAAAGATAACAGCAAATCAACATTCAGTATGTAATGCAATGTACAGAAAGACAGAGGAAATGCAATACAGATATGTAAGTCTGAAGTTCATGGAAGTCACAAAAGCCAACCCTGCTTAGTACAGCTGTTTTTTCACCTGCTGGAGGAAAAATAAAGACAATTGGGACAGTGTCGCTCTCTACACACCTCAAACAAAGCAATTTAGGAGCAGTCTGAAAAATAACAAAAACATCACTGCTCTGTCAAGCAATGTTAGACCAACATAAAGAGGGAGCTGCTGTGAATACTGTGGTTAACACGTGAATAAAAACATGCTTAGCAACTTGTAAAGATGCTCGTCCATGTCTCTACCCATTATGATGGCTATATTACGATAGTACAGAACACAGTGAGTGTTGACAATGATGCAGAGAAAGCTGAACCTTGTACACTGTCCACAGGCAAGTAAAATGGTATTGCCACCATGGAAAATAATATGATGTGCTCTAAATGTTCACAGAGAATTATCATGGATTTGGCAATTCCATTTTTAGTACATGCCCCCAAATTACAAGTAGGAACCTAATCCCAAAAATGGGTTATTTGTATATTCATGCTCATAGCAGAATAATTCACAGTCATCTAAAGATGAAATCAACCCAAGTGCATGGAGGGTTGGTGGATAAGCAAAACGTGGTATTACAACTAGAATACTATTCAGTCTCAAAAAGGATTTTTTAACACACCATAATATAGATGAACTTGAGAGTGATACACTACTGAATACCCGAGAACAGAAGACTGGATAAAGAAACTATGGTACATCTACACAATGGAATACTATGTTGCTGTCAGAAAAAAAACAAAGTCATGAAATTTACCTGCAAATGGTTGGACATGGAGATTATCATGCTGAGTGAAACTAGTCAGAAGGAAAAGGAAAGATATAGAATAACTGCATTCATTACTGGAATTAAATATGTAGTGTTCTACTAATTGTGGGAAATGGTAATGCCAGACTAGAACTGAGCATTGAATGTACACAAAGGGATTTACCTGATAATTCCTAAATGTCTGTAGGGAAAGCCACAATAGGAGGGAGAGGGAGAGAGGGAGGGAGAAAGGGCTAGGAAAAGGGGGCGGAGAGAGAGGGAGAGAGAGAGAGAGAGAGAGAGAGAGAGAGAGAGTACCTGCTATAGAGGTAGGCTGGGGGAGGGGAGAGGGAACCTGCTATAGAAGTAGGCTGGGGGAGGGGAGAGGGAATTTGGCTTGGGGACATTGGTTATGGGAATAGGGCACTGCTGGAGGGACGGGTGCTAGAACACTTTAAGACCGAAACCCAATCATAAGCATCTTTGTAATGGTATAACTCACAGTGGAATAATAAAAAGGTTTTAAATAAAAAATAACAAAAGAAACAATGAAGTCACAGAGGACCAGTTTATAAAAAATTAGAAAGTGATACACTAAGATCAGCCAACTATAAATGTCAAATACTGTTCCATAAATTATTTCATTTATTCGAGGTTCTCACAGGCTGTCTGGCAGAAGAACACCGGTCTGACAGGAATGGAGGGGAGAAAGAAAAGGGGGGTATTGTATAATGGTAGCATTAGTTTTGCAAGATGAAAGTATTCTGGGGCCGGAGCAATAGCCCAGCGGGTAGGGCGTTTGCCTTGCCCGCGGCCGACCTGTGCAGGCCTGGGTTCGATCCCCGCATCCCATATGGTCCCTCAAGCACTGCCAGGAGTAATTCCTGAGTGCAGAGCCAGGAGAAACCCCTGAGCATTGTAATTCCTGAGTGCAGAGCCAGGAGAAACCCCTGAGCACTGCCGAGTGTGACCCAAAAAAAAAAGCAAAAAAAAAAAGTGCTCTGGAGTGAGAAAAGAATGACTGTATAACAACAAAAATTATGCATTTTCTTTTTTATTTTCTTTTATTTTTTTTTGGGGGAGGGTTTGTGGGCCACATTTGGCAATACTCAGAGCTAACTCCTGGTTCTTTACGCAGAGATCATTCCTAGCAGCACTCAGGGGACAAACATGGCATCGGGAACCAAACTCAGTTCCGCTGCATGCAAGGCAAGCACCATAGACCCTGTACTATCTACCCAGCCCACAACCACAGACCCTGTACTATCTACCCAGCCCACAACCACAGACCCTGTACTATCTACCCAGCCTACAACCACAGACCTGTACTATCTACCCAGCCCACAACCACAGACCCTGTGCTATCTACCCAGCCCACAACCACAGACCTGTACTATCTACCCAGCCCACACCATAGACCCTGTAATATCTACCCAGCCCACAACCACAGACCTGTACTATCTACCCAGCCCACACCATAGACCCTGTAATATCTACCCAGCCCACAACCACAGACCCTGTACTATCTACCCAGCCCACAACCACAGACCTGTACTATCTACCCAGCCCACAACCACAGACCTGTACTATCTACCCAGCCCACAACCACAGACCCTGTACTATCTACCCAGCCCACAACCACAGACCTGTACTATCTACCCAGCCCACAACCACAGACCTGTACTATCTACCCAGCCCACAACCACAGACCTGTACTATCTACCCAGCCCACAACCACAGACCTGTACTATCTACCCAGCCCACAACCACAGACCTGTACTATCTACCCAGCCCACAACCACAGACCTGTACTACCTACCCAGCCCACAACCACAGACCTGTACTATCTACCCAGCCCACAACCACAGACCTGTAGTACCTACCCAGCCCACAACCACAGACCTGTACTATCCACCCAGCCCACAGTATTGGAGACATGGTCCTTGCCTGGCATGCAGCAGACCTTCGCTGGTAGCTTCAACATTACATATTGTCCCCTAAACATTGCCGGGGTCACTCCTGAGCTCAGAGATAGAAATAATCCCTGAGCACTGCAGGGTGTGATTCAAAAACCAATAATCAATAAATAAAAGTCTCAATGTGAATATACTAAGAGACTAAACAAGATTCATTCCAATTGTAAAGGCAGCAAACTTAATGCACTGTTTTCCAATAATTTCTAGCTCCAAATACTGGTCTAAAATATATAATCTGACTTGAGAGGTGGTCAGCAGGACAGAGTACTTGTTTTGCATGTGGAAGGCCTGAATTCAATTCCTGGCAACACAAAGTCCCCTCAACCCTGGCAGGAGTGACCTCCAAGCAAAAAGCTCAGGTAGTCTCTGGGCTATTATATCATACATATCATGTTGATTTGCAACAATATGAAAATGACTCCCATTATACTTTTTGACATGTATTTAACTGTGTTCCTTGAAACTAGAAGTTAATTAGTATAAAAGATATGTAATATAAAATCAAAGTAGTAAGTACCAATCTATTTTAGGAATTTTACTTCCTAAAATTTTAGCAACTATTTATTAAGTGAGAAAAAGTGCTTTCCATTTATTAAGTGCTTTTCATTGCAAAAACCTTCCTAAATATAATCATTGTACCTAAATGCACTCTGGGGCACATTCAACTAATTCACAAGAGAATCCTGTAACCCAGTGATTCCCAAACAGTGAGACTATGTAAATAATGATTTCTAATACAAAATTACGGGCGGACATATAGGTGATGAAACCTACACAGATACCGTGGACAGGCCACAAATCTGGCTCTGAATTCTCTTAAGGCCAAAATAGAAAAAGAAATATAATTATGCCCTTTTAATTGTCCACAAGGAAAAAAAAAAAGTTCTTTAGGGAAAACACAAACTCCCTCTTTGCCATTAGCTCTAGTTCTTCATTTTGGATAATATATTGGGGAATAAGAGGATCATAGGGCAATGACATAATCTGATTAAAGTTATTTTTAATAACTGGATGGAAACTGTGAGTGTCACATTAACACATTTATCAGAAATGTGTTAATAATTTAATTAAGAGTGTTCGGAGGGCACTTATCAGAAAAACCAAAAAGGAGGTTGGTTTTCTCAAAAAGAGAGAGTCCAGTGGGCAGGGTGCTTGCCTTACACAGAGCAGACTAGGGTTCGATCCCCCGGCATCCCATGTGGTTCCCTGAGTACCACCATGAGTAATTCCTGAGTGCAGAGCCAGGAGCAACCTCTGAGTATCACTGGGTATGGCCCAAAAATCAAAACAAAAACAAAGAAAAAAAAGAAACAAAATCTAGGTCAGGCTGTATCATGATGTGGTTTGGCTTAATCTTAGGACAAACTCTGGGACGTGGAGCACAGGAGATGCTCTGAGGGGTACCCGAGCAGCCTGAGGGGTGCCGGAGTGGCCCTGTCCCGCCAAAACTGCCAGTGCCGCTCACTATGGCCCCCCGTCTTCAAAAAACGTAGAATGTATAGGATAAGAGATCAATTTTCCAGTTCCCAGAGATCTGACCTCTCACACACATAAAATTTCACAAAAACCTGAAGAGCATGGCTTGTTGAGAACCTGGGAGTAATTATTCGAGCAAAATCTAAAAACAGTCTATATGCTTGGGCATTTATTTCCCAAGTTGGCATTTTATTTTCAAACTGAGAAATTAGCTTATAGAAAGCCTTACCAACTTTGAAAGTGTCTTCTCTCATGGGTGAATCTTTCTAATTCAAGCTCATTTCTGATACCAGGGGTCATTCTTCAGCAATCGACTGAGAGGCAGAACTCTGGGTTTGGGAGTTTGTGGGAGATTTTTTTGCTCTTGTTTTTGCTTGGGGGCCACACCCATCGGTGCTCAGAGGTTACATCTGGCTGTGAGCTCAGGGATCACTCCCAGCAGGATTAGGAGAAGACATGCAGTTCCAGAATTCAAACCAGAGTTGCTGCGAACACAGCAAGTACCTTCTGTACTATCTCTCTGGCCCCTGGAATTTGCTCTAAGCTTAGCTCCTCCCAACCACACAGACTAGGGAAGCAGTTTCCCTCTTTCCAAGCATTACTTCCTCATCTTAAAAAAAAAGAGAGAGAGAAAGGGGTCCATTTATATCGACCAATTCAAGCTGCTTTGTTGGGGAGGTGCCTTAGTAAGGAGGTGTTTCTGTATTTTTCAGCATGACTTAACTCCTAGTACAAACTTGGAAAATGACCATACAATGTGCCCTACAATCTAAGACTGATTCTACAGCTTTGGGATTTTATACAGCCATTCTATAGCATAAAGTAAAATAACAAGAATGTAGAAAATATTCAGAAGTATTTGTATTACAAGAAATTATGCCAAGGATTATTATATTCACATTTGATAGTTTTAAGTAACCTGATTAGAACTTAGAACCATCAACAAGAACCAAAAATCCTTCTCCTCAATATTTTAAGGGAAGGCTGGTTTCTCAGGTAAGCTGGATTTTCCAGCAGCCTTCCTGAGCGCAGCAGAGTCCGATACGGAGATGAGGTAACCTTAGCCCAAACCCACTCAGCTAATTACCAGTGTATTTATATCTTGCTTCCTTCTACCAATGGACTGACGCTCCCCTGGAGCACTCCCAACCAGAGCAAAGCTCTTGATCTACTTGCCATTATCATCATCACCCACTGCTTCCCATCAGGGTTTCTTTGATCCAACACCAATGCCACAGAACATTTTTCATTCCACTTTCCTGTCCCTGAATTGGGCATAATATGCTTCCATCCTTTTTCTTGAAAACAAAGCCTGTGAAAAGTATGTGGAGATGACAGGTTTTTGCTCACCTCCTTTGCGCCTCACTGTGAGCCCTGAAGTCGAGGGGTGTGTGTTAACACCACGCAACACAGGGAGTGTGTGAGGCCTTAGGATAACCTGCCCAGAGCCAGAGCACATAAAGGGCTGCCAACACCAGAGCACAACGCGCAGAATGCCAAGGACCAAGCTCCCAGTCTGCCATAGCTTCTTCCTCCGACTCTTCCCCCACCCCTTTCTTACTCCCGACACAGTATAGGGAGTAACATTCATACTATATAGGAGTAAACAAAGACCCCTATATAGGGTAAACAATAAGGACCCCTATATAGGGTAAACAATAAGGACCTTGGAGGAGCTGAAGAAAACAGCAGTTACCACTCACTCATTTCTCTTTGGTACTGGAACAAAGATTCTGAGGAGAGGGGAAAAAGCAAGACAAAATATACAGAGCAAGTATTAGAAATATCCTCCAAGGAGTGAGAAGTATAGAATGTGGCAGGTGGAGTATTATGCTCATCCTTTTTGGCAGCAAATATCAATAGATATATAGGAAAGGTATTATGAGAATTCAGAGGTAGAAGGAAAATGCTGAGTACCATGGTAGGGAAAAAAGAAATGGGAACAGTATTAATCAAAATAAAAGGGAGAAAAAAAATTGGGAGAAGCCAAAAGTTCCAAAATTGCAGGTATTTTTAGTAGTTTAAGTAGAATAGTAATCTGACATTATCAGCAGCCTACACTACCAGTAATCAGCAGCCTCAGACTAGAGCAACAAAGTCCAGGAAATGTCATTGTAATCTATACAATATTTACAAGATACCAGCCTTTACAAGATACAATAAATATATGGGGGACATGGGGGGGAGTGGCTGGAGAAATAAGGTTGGTATTTGCCTCGTACAAGGAATGTGTGTGATCCCCAGCACAACATATGGTCCCTCGAGCCCTGCCAAGAGTGATCCCTGAGTGCGGAGCCAGCAGTAAGCCCTGAGCACCACTGTATGTGGCCCAAAAACAGAAATAGGGGCTGGAGCAATAGCACAACGGGTAGGGTGTTTGCACTGCACTCGGCCAAACCGGGTTTGATCCCCAGAATCCCATATGGTCCCCGAGTACCACCAGGAGTAATTCCTGAGTGCAAAGCCAGGAGCAACCCTGAGCATTGCCGGGTGTGACCCAAAGAGAAAAAAATAACAAAGAAAAGAAATATGAGATTTTATCTCAAAATTGCTCACATCCAACTTTGGTTGCATAATTCTTTCTATCTATTTTATAGTGCCCCCTCTCTCATTCCCTTCTTCTACCTCTCAACATCCTAAATAAAAGTATTTTACTTCATTAAAAAAATTTTTTTTCAAAAACATACTTGAAATCTGGAGATCAAATTCTGAACAAGTCACCTGCTTTTTAGATTCAAGATAATATACAGATAGTAAAGAAAACATAAAGGGTATCAAAATATATCAAAGGGAAATAAAATACTGAAAAAGTTTTTTGAATGGGGCTGGAGCGATAGCCCAGCGGTAGGGCGCTTACCTTGCACGCGGCCGGCCTGTGCCGGCCCGGGTTCGATCCCCTGGCATCCCATATGGTCCCCGAGCACCGCCAGGAGTAATTCCTGAGTGCAGAGCCAGGAGTAACCCCTGAGCATCGCCGGGTGTGACCCAAAAAAGCAAAAAAAAAAAAAAAAAAAAAGTTTTTTGAATGTAATCAAGTAAAATTAAATTGTTCATTTTCTTTTTGTGCCAGGAACTGAACCCAGAGTTTCATACACATGAAGCATGCACTATCCACAAAAGACTAATTTTGTTTTAAAACTTTAAAATGTCTTATTGCCATTTAGGTAACATGGTTACACAGCATTAATATTCATGGCTTTGATGTACAAGACTACACCTGCTATCACCAAACTTCCTAAAACACTCTTCCTATGCCCGTGTCATCTCTAATCCAATAATCACTTGTATCACTTGTCTTCCCGTTCATAGATTTGCGGGCACAAGTAACATCTCCATAGGTCCTGTAGCATGCTAGTGTAGCCCAAGGCATCTGCTCAGTCCAAGAACACAAAGAGCCTCAGACTATTCCTTCAGGTCATGAGAATGAGGTCTATAACTGTTACTGGTTTTTGGCATATCAAATATGACACGGGTAGCTTGCCAGGCTCTGCTGTGTGGGTGGTATACTCGGTAGTAGACTCTCAGTTTATGCATTTACTGATGAACCACAATGGGTAGAGATCGGCTTTTCTCTTGGGTGGAGCTCTGATGATGCTGATTTGAAAAAGAGAAACTTACTAGGGGCCGGAGGGGTAGGGCGTTTGCCTTGCACACGGCCGTCCTGTGCCGGCCCGGGTTCGATCCCCGGCATCCCTTATGGCCCCCCAAGCACCGACAGGAGTAATTCCTGAGTGCAGAGCCAGGAGAAACCCCTGAGCATCACCGGGTGTGACCCCAAAAAAATTACTGAAACATCCTAATAAATATTAGGAAAAGTAAAATAAGCAAAAAACAGGAAAATAAATGCATAACTAAATATTCTACATAAGTTAAAAGGGTAATAAATTATAAATATTTTATACAGTTCATTTCATCAATGAAAGAGATACATTCTTAGAAATAAACTTGTTAAAATTGATCCAAGTGGAAATAGAAAACCCAACTAGTCATACAGCCACTGATTGCATTTTATTTACCAAACAGCATTCTCAAGAGTGAATCAGCATAAGTTAGAAGATCACTTATTTGAAAAATCAGGAAGGAACATGTATTTATTTCCACCATCACACCTTCTACTTAAAACTGCCCTAAAGGTCCGTGAGAACATCAAAAAATA
This sequence comes from Cryptotis parvus, assembly GCA_021461705.1. Classification (NCBI taxonomy): domain Eukaryota; kingdom Metazoa; phylum Chordata; class Mammalia; order Eulipotyphla; family Soricidae; genus Cryptotis; species Cryptotis parvus. Next base: position 28,913 of record JAJIBD010006642.1, on the reverse strand, counting down.
AGAGACATAAAATGAAGTTATGAAATTTGCCTATAAATGGATGGACATGGAGAAGATAATGAGTGAAATCAGCCAGAAGGAGAGAGACAGATATAGAATGACTGCATTTATTTGCATGACATAAATATATATGTACATATTAAGATACCAATATCCAAGGTCAAGTGAAACATGGATCAGGAGGTCTTGTCAAAGGTGGAAATTATCACAAATGTGTGGGAGTCAGAGGCTAGGTAAGACAAAAAATGGAACAGTGTGCTAACAATTGTCAAAAGTACTAATACCAACATAGAACTGAGCATTAAATACAGGTAAAAAGATACACATGATAACCCTTTAATGTATGTTCTGTAATCCACAATGTGGAAGGGAAGGAAAAGAGAAAGAGATAGAGAGAAAGGGAAAGAAATAAAGAACCTGCAATGGAGGTGAGCTGGGGGAGGGGGAAGGGAACCGGGACGTTGGTGGTGGGAGATGGGCACTAGTGGAGGGACGGGTGCTGGAACACTGTATGACCAAAACCCAAACATGAACATCTTTGTAATTGTATATCTCATGGTGCTATAATAAAATACTTTTAAAAAATAAAGAAATTTAAAAGTGGGACTGAAAATAAGAGATATAATAGGAACAAAATTTCTTAGATGACGATAGTCCACAGAAACTGAATCACAGTCTATATTATTTCAACTTTCCCACTTCCCATATTCTCCACGGCTCTCTGCAATCTGGTTCCTTGCTATGTCATGCTTTGAAAACTTCCCTCACCAAAAACGCCGAAGTCCTCCTCACTACCAAATCTAAGGGACCCAAAAGTTTTAGTTTCATATTGTTACTTGAACTGCTTGGGCATTCCTGCCCCCCCCCATTCTAAACTTCCACCTCTCTGGCTGACTGGTCTCCTTAGCTCCCCTTTTTCATTTATTTCTAAATGCCAGTCTCCAATGCTTTGATTTCAAATTTTCTCAGCTAAACATTTACTCCCACAGCCTTAGTTACCACACCTGTTTGGATGACTCCCAATATTAATGATTCCCCAATTTTTATTGCACAAGTAGGGCTGGCCTGACTGACTTGGATGTCATCATTCCCAGTGGTGAAATCACCCACCCCAGCTTGCTTTGTTCCTGACATCAATCAGCTGCTATCCAGTGCATGATGTCACACACCTGAGTGGCATCCGGGACACCACCTTCACCGTCATCCTTAACATTCATTCCTTTATCAAAAATTGGGGAGTCTATGCTTATTTCTGTTGAAGGCTCTCTTCCTATTCTGCATCTTCTTTTCCTTTTAAAGTCATCATTTTCGGTGGGTTCCCAAACTAATTTGGCTACCATTCCCTTTTCAGGAAATACAAATCACTCCCTATAAAAATGACCTTCAGGAGCTAACAGAAAGCAACTCCTAATCACACCTGAAGCTACTACTGTGCCCCATCCTCCCAGCACCCCCCAGAGGCAGGCATTGCCCACTCTGGAAAACACTGGTCTCCAAGACAGAGGCCAGGGGCAGCAGCAATCGTACTCTAGATAAAATACACACTTTAAGTTCTGGCATTGGGCCGGAGCAATAGTAAAGTGGATAGGGCACCTTTCTTGCATAGGACTGACCCGGTTTGGTCCCTGGCACCCCATATGGTTCCTGAAGCACCTCCAGGAGTAATTCTGAGTACAGAGCCAAGAGTAATTCGGAGTAGAGAGCCAGGAGTAACCCCCTGAGCACCGCCAGGTGTGGCCCAAAAAGGACAACAAAAAAAAGAAGACAGTCATGTTAAACTGTTTTAACAGTTTAAGGTTTCCAGTTGTTTTAACTGTTTCCAGTCATGGCCCCTTTTCATCACACAGCAACCTTGAGTATGCAGGTATTTAAAGTAAATTCATAAACCATATATTTAGTGATAAGAAATCACAAAAAGAAATTTACCTCAAAACAAATGATTTTTTTAAGATTGGTAACTCCCACATGGGGTTGTGACGCAAAACTTAAGAAAAGCGGAATGTAGGGGTCAGAAAGTACAGCAAGCAGCTAGGGCGCGTGCCCTGCACGCGCTGACCTGGGTTCCATCTCCAGGATCCCATATGGCCCCCGAGCACCAACAGGAGGAATTCCTGTCTGCAGAACCAGAAGTAACCCCCTGAGCATCACCAGGTGTGGCCCCAACCCCCCAAAAGACTCTAGGCGGGCTGTGTCTTGGGTCTTGCACCCTCGTGCTGCAGGCCTGATGCTAACCCTTCTCACAAGGAACACATCTGATTAAAGCCTCCCTGATTGAAATCTTCAGTGAATCTAAATACCCAAAATAAGATTCAAACTCTTTGGGTTTGTTTCACAATGTCTTTCAAGAAGAGTTCTATGCAATTAGCCAGGAATGTGGCTCATGGTGACGCCCTGGCTTCAATCTCTGGTATGGCAAAACTTAAAATTCTATTTTTTACAGAAAACAATTTTTCTTACTATCCTCATAGAACTGATATCTCATTATTAACCGAATTCTGGAAAAATGAATTATGTTTACTGAATCCTTTTTAAAATAATGCAGGAGCCAGAGTGATAGTACAGCAAGTAGGGCATCTGCCTTGCGCCCGGATGACCCGGGTTTGATCCCCAACATCCCATATGGTCCCCAAGCACCGCCAGGTGTAATTCCTGAGTGCAGAGTCAGGATTAACTCCTGAGCTGCACCAGGTGAGACCCAAAATAAGTAAATAATAATGATGATGCAAATGTAAATGTATCAAGTAAAGAGCTTGTAGTGGTGTGCACTTATTTAACTAATATTTGATATAAGATGTGCTTAGCCTATTTATAAAATGACTTTGCATACTGTTGCTGCATCTGCTATGTGAAACGGTAACAAGCTTTCTCATTTCCCCCCCATTCTCTCAAGTGGCACAAGCCAGGGTAAAGAGATAATGTGGGCCACTTTCATTAACAATTAAATCCAATGAAAGGAACCTTTAAAGGGCTTCCAGAAGGGGAACTATGTTCACACAATTCAAATTACTTCACGACCCGTCTGGTAAAAGTAATACTGGAACAAAGACTAAACAGCGACCTGGTCCCAACATCAGTTCAGGATCTGCTCAGGTGAAACGGCTAACTTGTCCAAGTCACCGGCTCTCGGCTAAAGGAAGACAATACTGAACCATAGTTTAACTACATCCGCGAACTGAAACGAAAATTAACGTTTACATTCCCATATTCTAGCCTACACAAAATACTCCACCAACACACACACATTTCAAGCATTTTTTTTCACTTTTGAAAGATTCGTGCTAAGCAATGGTGTCTTTAATGAAGTGACTTGATCTGTCTTCGATTCTTAATAAAATTAAGAAACAGTCCCGCCGTTAATAACTCACAGAGCTCTTCCCCGGATCTTCCTCTCCTCTCCCCTGCCCCCACCTTGCAAAGAGGGGCCACAGCCAGCACAACAGAACACAGGAGACAACCAGCCACTTGCTTGGAAAGCAAGGGAATGTGATTCTCCTCTGGTTTAGGCTACAAAGAAAGCCGATGAGTAATCAAAAATGTTAATCAGATGGCTAAAAGGCCACCCCCCCCCTACCCCCACCCCAGGAGAATTTTCCTTTCCTCCCTCAATTCACTCCAGCAAATCCCCTCCTATTCTTGGAATTTTCGCGGCCTTGGATGGTTGAGTTCATCTCAATGTCAAGCAGGGCAGAGACATGCAAAAAAGAAAAAAAATAAAAAAAAAAATAAAGCACTAACTTGGAAGGTTATTTAGGACAATAATGTCTTTCACAGCCTTACTCCGCCCACTCCGGCCCCACTTGACCTAGTACCGACGCTTAGCAGCCAGGGGGGAAAGTGAAATCGACGCGCTCCCCAGCCGCCCCTCCCGCAGGAAGAGGGACCCCGCCAGGCGGCAGCAAGACCCCGCGCCCGCGCTCCCACCCCGCCCGCGGCGGCCGCCAACTATTCTTGGATCTACTTACGTGCCTAGATCGGGTCTGGCCGCCCTCCCCCATGCCTCCCCAGTGTCCTCCGCTGTCCCCGCGGCGGACCCGGCAGAGCCCCGCAGCGGGCGCGCGCACCCACCTGGGCAGATGGCCGGGCTCCCGCACCCGGCGCTCGGCTCCCCTCCCGGGCGGCCCCGCGGGGTCTCCCCAAGTGGCCTTCGCGCGGCCCGCCCCGGCTCCCGCAGGTCGGGTGGGGCGCGCGGGCCCAGGATTTCCGCCCGGCCGGCCCGCGCCGCGCCCCTCTCGGAAGCCCCCTCGCCGCCCCCACTGGCCGGGGGCGAGCTGCAGCGCGGGGACTGGCCTGCTGCGGGCGGCTCCCCGGCTGGCTGCCCGGGGCGTCCTCCAGTCCCCGCCCCGCCTCCCCCGCCCCGCCGCGTCCGTCCGCTGCCCGCCCGCCGAGGCGCAGGTAGGGACCTGCCAAGGGCGGCCCAGCCGGCCCGCGACCCCGGGGCACCGCAGTCTCTCCCGGCAGGAAGGACGCGGCTCCTCCCGCGTCCAGAGCGCCCGGCCCCCTCTGCGCCCCGACAACTTTTAAACGGCCAGCCCGGGGGGCACGGGGAGGGGGAAAGAAAGGGGAAAGGACTGGTCTCTTCCCTCCGAAAGTCCCCCTCGGGACTTACTCTTATATTCACAGTGAAGGGTTAACTTCTGACTCCACATTTTAAAATTCACACTTTTTTTTTAACACTTACTGGACTGCAGTTTAAGCAATAAGGCAAACAGTACTAAGCCCATAATGTGACTGGACGGAGGGAGATTTGGGGATAGGGAAGATCACAAACAAATCCCACGCTTCCAGAGTGGCACCAGTGATGGCCCGTATCTGCACTCGGCTAAAAGATCTAACTCGAGGTCTTACTAAGAAAGCTCGGAATCCATCAGTCGGTCTCATGTTGCCACAGAAAAATGAACTAAATACATTGTGAAAAGACACATTTGGCAAGAAACCGGGCTAGAAAATCTTTCTCGGTTTATTGAATATTGAAAAGCAAATTTACATTTATAAGATGTACTGGGCAGCAAACACAATGAACAATGGCTGCTTTGTCAAAAGGCAGTTTATGGTTCACCTAAATGTCTCAGGCTCTGGGCTGAGGGACAGATTGCTAAGTTGTATTCTCATTTTCAAAATTAAAAGTAAAATATATTTATTTGCTCAAGGTTTAAGCAGTAATATTTAGGTGGTGATGGGTCTTGGTCCAAAAGCTGGGATCCCTTCCTTTGCATATTCCTTATTCAAATACTTGTTTCTTTGTTTTGGATCACACCAAGCAGTGCTCTGGGCTTACTCCAGGCCCTGCTCAAGGATCACTCCTGGTGGGGTTGGGGCCATGTGGTGGCCAGAGATGGAACCTGGGTGGCCTTATGCAAGGCGAGTAAGTGTCTTCCCCACTCACTGTTCTGTATCTACTGTCCTTAACTACTTATCCATCAACTCCTACGTTGCTGAGTACTAGATGCCAATGCCACACTCACTAAGATCAGCTACTTACAGAGCTCCATCAGTGTCTCAGGGCTCACGAGGTGATCGGTTAGTGCCCCAGGGGCAAGGAGCACTGGAATTGGACGGAAGTCTAAACTAGTTTTGAAGGGTGGAAACTGGCATTAGGAAAGGGCAGCTCATTCCCCAAAGAGCAGGTCTTAGAACAGTATCTAAGAGCGAAGAACTTGTGTATCGGGTGGCTGAAAGAGGTGAGAGGGAGGACACTGAAATACATGAAGGACAATCCCAAGGGCAGAGAATGGCGGAGAGGAGCCGAGCAAACTAGAGACAGCCTCTGTGTCTCTGGCTTACATTGTGAGTAAGTAGTAATTCTGTCCTATTACTTGAATCTATGATTCCGCTTTTAGAAACACTGGTTTTGAAATGCTACTGGTTCAAGGCGCAGCTGGATATACTGGTTTCTTGGAGCTTGGAGAGTTCTATGGTAGGTCATTGAGTCACCATGGGTTTCTGGATGAAGGACGACGTGAGGTCATCCAGAGAGAATGCCGCTGAAGATGCCACCCATAGAAACCTCAGGAATACTAACACTCAAGGCACAGGTCCTAGAAAAGATACTTGAGAAGACAATGGAGGAGAAGCTGCTGTAAAGCAAAGCCCAGGGCAGGCACCATAGACATCAGAGCAGTCTAAATACTTCAAAGGGCAAACAAGGCAACTTCAGGGTGTCCTCCAAGTACTGTGGCATGGGCAGGAGCAGGTTCTGTGCACTGGTGGAGGAAGAAAGAAATCAAAGTATCACATTTTCAAAACTAGAAATAGATGTAAGGAGATACTACTTATTAGGGAGCAGGAAATTCTAAAGGAGAGAGGGCAACTCTTGGATCAGGATCAAAGGAGACATCTGCCTCTAAGCAAAGGAAAGAAGGAAGAGGAGAGGAGACGCTGGAAGCACCGGAGTGACACTATCATGTCTGTCCTCCTCCTTTCAGCACTCAGTTTTTATCCAGAATCATCAATTCCAATCATTGCAATAGAGGCCCCTTTATTTTTTATACCACCATGAGCTATACAATTGCAAAGCTATTCATAATTGGGTTTCAGTCACACAGTATTCCAGCACCCATCCCTCCACCAGTGCACATTTCCCACCACCAATGTCCCCAGAATCCCTCCCCACTCTTGCCTCTACGGCAGGTACTTTGTGCTCCCCCCCTCTCTCCATCTCTCCCTCCCTCTCTCCCCCTCCCTCTCTCTCTCGTCCCCCTTATCTTACACATTGTGGCTTACAATACATACATTATTTAGGGTTATCAGGTATATCCCTTTGGTACATTCAATGCTCAGTTCTAGGCTGGTATTAACCATTTCCAACAATTACTATCACACTGGTCCCTTCTCTTTTTACCCAACCTTTGACTTCCACCCACTTGTGAGAGAATTCAACCACTGACAAGTCAGAGGTCCCTTTTCTATCCTAACTGCCCACGTCCCATTTGCGGCAAGCCTCCAACTGTGGACCAGGTCTCCTGAAACTTTATTTCATTTTATTTATTTATTTAGTTTTGCTTTTTGGGTCACACCCAGCATCGCTCAGGAATTACTCCTGGCTCTGTGCTCAGGAATTACTCCCTGGTGGTGCTCAGGGGACCAGATGAGATGCCAGGGATTGAACCCGGTCTGCTGTGAGTGCAAGGCAAACGCCCTATCCACTGTGCTATCCTTCAGGCCCCCAGTTCTTCTGTATTGAAAACCATAATGGAGAGGGGAGGAGGAAGAGGGGGGGAGAGAGAGAGGGAGGAGAAAAGTGTCTGCCTTACAGAAAGTCTAAGGAGGAGGGGGATGGCAGGGCGGGGACTAGAGACAAAGGTGGTGGGAAACGTACAATGTGTGCTGGACACTGCATGACTGAAGCCCAATCACGAATAACCTTGTAACTGTGAATCTCATGGGGATTCAATAAATTCTTTAAGAAAACTGGAGTGAGGGAATGGAAGAGTGGCAGCATACGCAATTATGTAAAATGAAATGTTCTGCGCAGTCTCAAGAGGAGGTGAGACAATTGTAAAGACCAAAAAGACAGAGATGGGGCCCCAAAGATGTTACTAGGAAAAGAGATCAGATACAGAAATGACCTAAGAAATGCTGCGCAACCCAGGGAAGCAAAATATTCCTATCACGACTGCCACAGTTATAAGCCCACATGAACACAAGATTCCCCAGCATGGCATCAGCGACTAATGCAGAGAGAGGCAGCAACTGTGGGGCTGATTCCAATTCAGAACCTTAATCTCCATTCCAGAAACTCAGCAACACAGAAAGGACATACAAAACCTCAGGTAGTTAGTTCCCATCAGAACATGTCTAATAAGAAAAAAATAAATAAAAATTAAAAAAATATATATATATATATATGCATGTCCCAGAAACAGAACACTGAGGCATGAGGAACGAACACAAGACCTCAAAAGGCATTTGTAGGGCTGGTATGTTAGTTGGAGAACACAGACGACTATAAACACTACTCCGACAGACATCTTTACTAAGAAGTAGTAGGACCAGCCTAATGATGAACACACTGAAGACAATTCTGACACTGATCTTTTTTTAAATTAATTTATTTACTTATTTATTTTTTGCTTTTTTGGGTCACCCCAGCAGTGCTCAGCAGTTACTCCTGGCTCTATGCTCAGCAATTATTCCTGGTGTGCTCGGGAACCCGGGTCAGCTGCGTGCAAGGCAAACGCCCCTCGTGCTGTGCTCGCTCCAGCCCTGCTGATCTTTGTTTTAATAAACGGAGGTTGCCACTGAGATTCCGTGTAGCACTAAGCCTGTCAACAGGAGCGGATGGCAAAGGGATCTAGAGACTGGTGGAGGGACCTGGCATGCGAAGTGAAGAATGGCCGTGCTTCGAGTGACAGCCTACATGCCTACACCATTAACACTACTGTAAATCGGGTTGCCTACATTCTCAATAGCCAGTGTATAGCCTTCAGAATAACTGCCACCATAGAAGAGCACTGGCGTTGCTGTGGTGAGAGCTAATGTCATTTTAATCTATTGGGGTCAAAATCTGTGCCAGGCACTATACAAACTGCTTTGCCAATACAATCTCATTGGTCTTAAAAACACATTCTTGAGGCCCTGCTATAACACAAGAGGTAAGGCACTTGCCTAGCCTGTAGTTACTGTGGCCACAACCTTAGTTTAATACCCCATATGGTCCCCCAGAACATCCAGGAGTTACCCCTAAGCACAAAACCAGAAACAAGCCCTGAGTAATTGTTGGGTGTGGTGAAAAAAATCAAAACAAAGCAAACAAACAGGAAGGGGGCTGGAGTGACAGTACAGCTGGGAGAGTGTTTGCCTTGCACAAGGACAACCCCAATTCGATCCTTGACATCCCATATGGTCCCCTGAGCACTGCCAGGAATAATTCCTGAGTGCAGAGTCAGGAGTAGCCCCTGAGCATCTCTGGGTATGACCAAAAAGGGGAAAAAGGGAACAGGGACCGTGCTAAGCATTTTGTTTATATTATCTATTTACTCCTTATGACAAATTAATAAAAATTAGTCTAAATTTTAGAATGGCATTAAGTTTTAGACTAGTTCCTAGATTTAAACTAGCTTTACCAAAAACATGCAGCGGAAACACCATCCCTACTTTTATGTTCATAGCAGCATTATTCACAATAGCCAGAATCTGGAAACAACCAGAGTGCCCAAAATTGATGACTGGATAAAGAAACTTTGGTACAACTACACAATGGAATACTATGCAGCTGTTAGGAAAAATGAAGTTATGAAATTTGCCTATAAATGGATGGACATGGAGAGGATCATGATGAGTGAAATTACCCAGAAGGAGAGAGACAGATATAGAATGACTGCATTTATTTGCATAACATAAATATATATCACTGTATCACTGTCTTCCCATTGGTCATGGATTTGCTCAAGCCGGCACCAGTAACAACTCCATACGTCCTGTTGAAAGCAACATACGTCCTGTTGAAAGCAAGTGTAGCCCAAAGGCATCTGCTTGCTACAGGGACAGGAAGAGCCTCGAGCCATTCTTCAGGTCATGGAATTGAGGTCCATAATTGTTACTAGTTTGGGCATATTATGATACCAATATCCAAGGTCAGGCAAAATGTGGATCAGGAGGTCTTGCCAAAGGTCAAAACTACCACAAAAAGTGTGGGAGCAGAGATTAGGTAAGACAGAGAAAGGAACAGTGGACCAATGATTGTCGAAAGTCTATTACAATCCACAACTTGTAAGAAAGGGGAGAGAGAGAGAGAGAGAGAGAGAGAGAGAGAGAGAGAGAGAGAGAGAGAGAGAGGAAGAGATGGAGAACCTGCCATGGAGGCAGGCTAGGGAGGGGGAGGGTATGGGGGGGACATTGGTGGTGGGATGGGTGCTAGAACACTGTATGGCTTTAAACCCAAACATGAACATTTTTTTTTGCTTTTTGGGTCACACCAAAAGTGTAGATAGATAGATGAATAGATAGATAGATGATAGATAGATGATAGATAGATAGATAGATAGATAGATAGATAGATAGATAGATAGATAGATAGATAGATAGATAGATAGATAGATAGATAGATAGATAGATAGATAGATAGATAGATAGATAGATAGATCACTTGATTACTTGATCACTTGAATCCCGTTATTCATCGATTTGCTTGAGCGGGCACCAGTAACATTTCCATTGGACCCTATCACGTGCCAATGTAGCCCAATGGCATCTGGTTGATTCAGGAATATGAAGAGCCTCAAACCATTCCTTCAGGGTCTTAACAAGGAAGTCTGACCATCTTGTATGTGGGCGGCCACGCGATCTTTTGATTTCCCGTGGGATCCAGTCAGTAATGGCTCTAGACCAGCGGTTGTCTCCAAATCGCATTACATGTCCAGCCCATCTGATTTTCGATGCCTTGGCAAACGAGACAGCATCTCGAACAAACGAGCATCTGCTGCAAACGAGCAGCCGCCACATGCAAGGCAAACGCCTACCCACTGGGCTATCGCCGGCCCCATAAACATGAACATTTTTGTAATTGTCAAAATAAATAAAAATATAAAATAATTCAATAAAATAAAATAAAATAAAATAAAATAAAATAAATAATAAACTAGCTTCTAGATTTATAGTCATTACAGTTTTTGTAAGGTGGGAGGGAGGCCTACACTAGGTGGTGTTCAGCAGCTATTCCTAGTCATGCTCAAGAGACCACTTGTGGATTCAAACAGGAGTTTGAATCCAGAATCTGATTCTGGAATAGCGACGGAGGTCAGAACTCCGGATTCCTTCTCTCACCTGAATGAGGCGTGATATTCCAAGCATAGCTCTTTCGATTCCTCTCTGGGAGACCCCAATAGCATTCTCATCCTGCTTTTTGTAGGGCCCAGGTCTCTGAGGTGTATGTTAATGCAGGGAGAACGGTGGAGTCAAAGAGATGTTCTCGGAGCCGGAGGTTCTTTGTCCTTTTAGACAGGAAGAGCCTCGAGCCATTCTTCAGGTCATGGAATTGAGGTCCATAATTGTTACTAGTTTGGGCATATTATGATACCAATATCCAAGGTCAGGCAAATGTGGATCAGGAGGTCTTGCCAACAGTCAAAACTACCACAAGTGTGTGCGAGCAGAGATTAGGTAAGACAGAGAGAAAGGAACAGTGGACCAATGATTGTCGAAAGTCTATTACAATCCACAACTTGTAAGAAAGGGGAGAAAGAGAGAGAGAGAGAGAGAGAGAGAGAGAGAGAGAGAGAGAGAGAGAGAGAGAGGAGAACCTGCCATTGAGGCGGGCTAGGGGAGGAGGGAGGGTATGGGGAGACATTGGTGGCAGGAGGTGGGCACTGGTGGAGGGATGGGTGCTGGAACACTGTATGGCTTTAAACCCAAACATGAACATTTTTTTTTTTTTTGCTTTTGGGTCAACGCGATGCTCAGGGGTTATTCCTGGCTCTGCACTCAGGAATTACTCCCTGGCGGTGCTTGGGGACTATATGGGATGCTGGGGATCGAACCGGCCGGCACATGCCGCCACATGCAAGGCAAACGCCCTACCCACTGGGCTATCGCCCTGGCCCCATAAACATGAACATTTTGTAATTGTCAAAAACAAATAAAAATATAAAATAATTCAATAAAATAAAATAAAATAAAATAAATAATAAAATAGCTTCTAGATTTATAGTCATTACAGTTTTGTAATGTGGGGGGAGGCCTACACTAGGTGGTGTTCAGCAGCTATTCCTAGTCATGCTCAAGAGACCACTTGTGGATTCAAACAGGAGTTGCCTACAGGCAAAGGGTCTTACTTCCTGAATGATCTTTCCAAATCCCCATTTCATTTTCTAAGAAAACACTTAAAAATCAGCATAGCTTGACTTTTTTTAGAAATTAAACACATTAATGTGATACATCAGTCACCATTCTGTGTTCAAGAAAAAGTGATGAAAAGAAGCGGGACATCGGCCCTGCGAGCTAGGCCCTCTGTGTCACGTGCGACAAAAGGACCGATTCTAAGATGGGTGATATTGAGAAGGGCAAGAAGATTTTTGTCCAGAAGTGCGCTCAGTGCCATACTGTGGAGAAGGGAGGCAAGCACACGACCGGGCCCAATCTCCACGGTCTGTTTAGGCGAAGACGGGCCAGGCCCCTGGATTCTCGTACACCGATGCCAACAAGATCAAAGGTATCACCTGGGGAGAGGACAACGCTGATGGAGTATTTGGAGAATCCCAAGAAGTACATCCCTGGAACCAAAATGATCTTCGCTGGCATTAAGAAGAAGACGGAAAGGGCAGAGTTGATAGCTTACCTCAAAAAGGCTACTAATGAGTAATAGTTGGCACCGCCTTATTTATTACAAAACAGATGTCTCATGACTTTTATATGTACCATATTTAAATCCATCTCTTCACCAGAATTCAGATCATGGTGACTGATGGCATATTTTTGTTGGGCAGCCCTGATTTAAATAAGATTGGCTTGTGTTTAAATGATCAAGCTTTTGAATTTCAATGATAATTCCTGGTCAGCAAGTCCCTTTCCAAAAGATGATTGAACTTAATTCCTCATGTTCACCTTTCCAAGAGATGGGGATCGCCGTCTCATACCTGTGGGAGAATAGTTTTCTATTCAGATTTATAGAACTGGCTATATTATATCCAAAGACTGAGGAAACCACTGTCTCCATAGGTTGTGCTTCTTAGCCTGATAACAGCAAAGCTTGAAGATTAGTTGGCAGTGGCCCCTATCTCTTTAATTGTGCTGATTTCATTAAAAATTCCCTATATCTAAAATGTTGCCTTTCACTTACTGGAAAGTATTTTAATGTGATGTATATGTAACATCAAATAAAGACTACTTAACACTTCTTGCAACTTTTAGATCTTCAGGTCAGAGGCTTTTAAGATTTAGCCTGGTAAGATGAGAGTGGCAAATTCTGCTTGTTCTTTACTAAAGTCAGACCATGATGCAGTTCATGTAGTCTTTTAGCAGCTATTCAGAAATTCAGTTACTACTTAGAAAATTAATCCTATATGTGTAATTGATAACGGTTGCTTTTGCCAACTCATTAGTATAGAATATTATTAGCACAATTTGTAAGTTATGGTCATAAGAACATTAAGATGATTAAAACAAAATCACAGATCCTAAAAAAAAAAAAAAAAAAGAGAGAAAGTGATGGATTACACATCTCCAAACTCTGAGTCTCTAAGCCAAGGCAATCGATGGAACACAGGCACTTTACTAGGGACCCCTTGGGACGTGAATGTGGTTTCAGGATGAACTAAATTTCACCTGGCTTCTGCACCATCGTATCTGTTCATTTCAAAGATGTTCTACAATGCTGTCATCCTACTTAGATTTATTTATATCAATAAACCATTCTTCATTTAAATAAATTAGAATAGAAAATCTGCAAACCAAAAATAGGAATGATGAGGGTTTTCAAACAAAATTAAAAAAAATCAACCATTTAAAATATTGAGTGATTTTATTTTTTGAGGCAGTTAAATTGCTGACTTTCTATACATTCGTTAAAATTGAACAATGATTTTTATTCTCCAAATAAATATGTGCAATTTGTATACAGAGCACTTAACTTTTAAAATCTTATAAATAGGCCTTTATTCTAGTCACTGAAAAATAAATTTTTTAAATCTTTACATGTAAAGTAAATCTATATAAAACAACTTTAACTTGCTTTACCAAAATCTAACTTCTCACTGAAAACTATTAAATAAAATTGCAAATGAATAAGTGATTCGGGGGCACTGAGCTACAAAGATGAAGATTAAACATACATGAAGAAATGAATAACATTGAAAATAAAAACCTATCTGGCCTACAATAAATTCATGAAGACGGGAGTAGAGGGCACAAAAGAAAATAAATCTGGGGCCAGATACTACAGCAAGTAGTGTTTGCCTTGCAGCGGCTGACCGAGGTTCGATCTGTGGCATCCAATAGAGTCCCCCGAGCACCGCCAGGAGTAATTCCTGAGTGCAGAGACAGGAGTAACCCCTGAGCATCTCTGGGTGTTACCCAAAAAAGAAAACACACACACACACACACACACACACACACACACACACACACTGGTTTAAATAATCCAAACATGTCTTTACACCTTTTCACTTTTCAGTCCTTAGGAAAGTTTTAGGGGCCAGGAGTGCTAGTACAGTGGGCAGCAGCGCACATCTGCCTGGCAGCAAGAATCCGGGTTCAATACCACAAGCCTGTCAAGAGTGATCTCTGACATAAGCATAGGGGACTACATGAAACTACAAAGTTTCTGCACCCTAAAAGAAACAACGACCAAGATACAAAAACAGTCCACAGAATGGGAAAGAATATTCACCCAATATCCATATGATAAGGGGTTAATATCCAGGGTATATCAGGCACTGGTAGACCTTTACAAGAAGAAAACAGCCAACCCCATCAAAAAATGGTGAGAAGAAATAAACAGAAACTTCGACAAGGGAGGAAATTAGAATGGTCAAAAGACATATGAAAAAATGCTCATCATCATTGGTCATCAGAGAGATGCGAATCAAAACAACAATGAGATATCACCTCACATCACAGAGACTGGCACATATCCAGAAGAGCAAGAACAACAAGTCCTGGTGTGGATGTGGAAAAAAGGAGGACTCTATCCATTGCTGGTGGGAATGTCGACTAATACAGCTTTTTTGGAAAACAATATGGACATTCCTCCAAACACTAGAAACTGAACTCCCATTTGACACAGCCATACCACTCCTGGGAATATACCCTGGAAAGCCAAAAACTCACAGCAGAAACACCATCCCCATGTTTATGTTCATAGCAGCACTATTCACAATAGCCAGGATCTGGAAACAACCAGAGTGCCCGAGAATTGATGACTGGATAAAGAAACTTACATCCACAATGGAGGTTTGTGTAGATATAAGTTTCTACACAAACAAAGGTACATCTACACAATGGAATACTATGCAGCTGTTAGGGAAAATGAAGTTATGAAATTTGCCTATAAATGGTTGGGCATGGAGAGCATCATGTTGAGTGAAATTAGTCAGAAGGAAAAAAGACAGATATAGAATGACTGCATTCATTTGCATGACATAAAGATATAGATACATATGTGTGTATGCATATATATGTGTGTATATATATGTATATATATATACATATTATGATGCCAATAACCAAGGTCAGGCAAAACATGGATCAGGAGGTCTTTTCAAAAGTGGAATCTACCACAAGTGTCTGGGAGTTGGAGGTTGGGTGGGACAGAGAAGGGAACAGTGTGCTAACAATTGTTGTAAGTGATAATACAGCCTAGAACTGAGTATTGAATACAGGCAAAAGATACACATGGTAACCTCTAAATGTATGTATTGCAATCCACAGTGTCTAAGAGAAGGAAGAGAGAAAGAGAGATAGAGAGAAAGAAAGAGAAAGAAAAGAGATAAAGAACTCTCCATAGAGGCAGGTTAGGGGGAGAGGGGAGGGAACCGGGGACATTGGTGGTGGGAAATGGGCAATGTGGAGGGATGGGTGCTGAAACGATGTATGACTGAAACCCGAGCATGAACACTTTCGTAACTGTGTATCTCACAGTGGTATAATAAAATATGTTAAACAAAGAGTGATCTCTGACAGAGGCATGAGTCAGCCCTGAGCACTGCCACGTATACACCCCAAAAAAAATAAACGTTTTAAGGATAGACATATACCACTTATTTGTGTTTGGAAAAGCAACTAGCAAAATTTTCAATAGGAATATGGAAACAATGACAAAAAAATTTTACTCCACTGATCTCAGCTCACACACAATAGCATGTTACACTCTAGATAAATAGTACCATATATTTTTTCATACAAAGAAGTTAGCTTTTAGAGTAGCTTCATACCGTTCTTAATAAAATATCGCAATCACTCAGTAGAGCAACTTCTTTAAATTTATTAAATGTGACTGATTATAGCAATTTAGAATTAACCTTAATCAAGTTTTAAATTTTGGTGAAAAACAGAGTCTACATTTCTTTTTCTAAGATTCTACTATTTCTGGGTAACTTTCTAACTCCCAAACAATTACTTAAAATCCCTAATTCAACGGCTGGGGATAGCGTGCTACCCCACGCATGAGGCACTGGGGTAGCACCCAGTGGGCGAGCACACGCCCTGCACATGAGGCACTGGGGTAGCACCCAGTGCACAGTACACGCCCAAGCGCATGAGGCACTGGGGTAGCACCCAGTGGGCGAGCACACACCCTGCACGCATGACGCACTGGGGTAGCACCCAGTGGGCGAGCACACGCCCTGCACTGCATGAGGCACTGGGGTAGCACCCAGTGGGCGAGCACACGCCTCTGCACGCATGAGGCACTGGGGTAGCACCCAGTGGGTGAGCACACGCCCTGCACGCATGAGGCACTGGGGTAGCACCCAGTGCAGAGTACACGCCCTGCACGCATGAGGCACTGGGGTAGCACCCAGTGCAGGGTACAAGCCCTGCACACATGAGGCACTGGGGTAGCACCCAGTGCAGAGTACACGCCCTGCACGCATGAGGCACTGGGGTAGCACCCAGTGGGCGAGCACACGCCCAAGCGCATGAAGCACTGGGGTAGCACCCAGTGGGCGAGCACACGCCCTGCACGCATGAGGCACTGGGTTAGCACCCAGTGGGCGAGCACACGCCCTGCACGCATGAGGCTCTGGGGTAGCACTCAGTGCACAGTACACGCCCTGCACGCATGAGGCACTGGGTTAGCACCCAGTGTCAGAGCACACGCCCCTGCACGCATGAGGCACTGGGGGTGGCACCCAGTGCAGAGCACACCGCCCTGCACGCATGAGGCACTGGGGTAGCACCCATTGTCAGAGCACACGCCCTGCACGCATGAGGCACTGGGGTGGCACCCCAGTGGGCAAGCACACGCCCTGCATGCATGAGGCACTGGCTGTGTAATCCCAGCACTTCATGCTCTGAACCACTCAGCTACTTTGTTAATGGCCTCATTAACAAAGCCCAAAAAGGTGCCCACAATTCCAAGCTACCTACCCCTTCTTGTTTAGTGAAGAGATTTAGGCAATCACTCAAAGCTTCACAGGTTTCTCTAGAAGCCTCAGAGACAACTTCAACTTTCTGAAGAAATGATGGGAAGCATTTCTAAAAACAAAAATAATGACAAGAGGAACTTTAAGTAACCTTAAAGATCACGATCGTTTTTATATCTACTAAGTATATACTTCCTTCTAGTGGCCTTGAGAAAATCATATACTTTGTTTGGGGTATCATTTTGTTATTGTTGTTTTGGGGGTCACCTTTGGTGGTGCTGGGTGGGGCCCAGGGGCTATTCCTGCTTGGGAGTTGTTCCTGATGCTACTTAAGAGACCATGAGGTGCCAGGCATTGCACGTGGTCCTCCTGCATGCTAAGTATGCTCACCAGTTTTGAACTGTCTCCTCTGCCCGCCCCACCGCCGGGTATCTTCATCAAGTTCTACAGAGGTAGGGAATATACAGCAGTCAAAGAAAAGGCAAAAGACTTGTCCTACAAAGTTCTCCATCCTGCACAAGAACCAAAAACATGAAAGCTTACCATCACACTGCCATTTGGTTGGCGGACAAGGACTCAGCCCAACTTAAGAGCAAGAAAGGTTCCATTTATGATACAAATAAGTATAATTCTGTCTCTGGCATCATGGTAAGATGCCTGAGGGTGGCACTCACTCTACTTCCTGTAGTTCTTACTTGAATAATACATCTTTCGCCATCAATTTAAAAAAACATGCTCCCATGATGTCTGGAAACTCAGAAAATGTGTAAGTTGGGAACAGAGGTGGCAATATCAGTATCATTCCAACTCTCCCCAAATAAAACCTTTACATATCCATTGTCTAAACCCACAAAACCAAAAACCAATGTTGACAGGAGAAAACTGGGAACCACGTCCAGACTGCTGAAAAAGCCAAACTGTCACTTCCTGTCCACTGGACCACTTGACTTCCTGTAGATCGATTACCAAGGCACCAGTAATATCTCAGTATGTCCTGGCACATGTGAGATAACCCAAGGGCATCTGCCCGCCCCAGGAACATAAAGAGCCTCAAACCATTCCATTCAAGTCATGGAAATGAGGTCTATAATTGTTACTGGTATTTGCCATATCAAATACAACACGGGTAGCTTGCCAGGCTTTGCCATGCAGGTGGGGTAATCTTGTAGTCACCTCAAAACTCGAAGCATTTATTGATGAACCACTTGCAGCTGCGTGAGCAGTGCTGTGATCAGCTCTTCTGCTGGGTGGAGTTCTGATGAGAGGGGAGTCCGGATGTGGAAAATGGCGGTCCTCAAGGTGGGGGTTCCTCTGGCTTCTTGGGAGGTTCTGCTGGGGTGGCGGGCCAGGGCTAGAACCTGCCACCCCTCCCTGGACGTCTCGTGATCAGCTGGGCACAGGAGAGAGCAAGCAGCAGCTCTGTCCGAGCAACTTGTCCAACTTAGTATTAAAAAAATTGTACTTAGTTGAAATAGATTTTGACTCTGTTAATTATATGTTAAAATCTTTACCTGTCCTTTCAACCAAACAAAATGAAGATTCAAAAACTTTTCGTTAAAAAAATAACTCATATGGCAGTGCTAAGACTCAGGCGGAAAAGAACACATGACGGCGTGGTCAACCCATCGGGGATGAGCTCCAGAACCACTCTCGACCTCAAATACTACCATTGCAATAAAAATAATTTAGAGGAAGACAGATCCACAAAACCTTTGGTATTTCAAATAATCTTGATTTACTAAAATTATTCGATATTTACTTTGGCTACTGGCAGTGCTCAGGAGTTACTCCTTGCAGACTCAGGGAACCATATGGGTTACTGGGGATGGAACCCGCTCACCATGTGCAAGGCCAAGACCCTACCTGCTATACTATCACTGCAGCTCATTAAACTATACTTCAAAAGGGGGCAGGCGATAGCCCAGCGGGTAGGGCATTCGCCTTACGCCGGCCGGCCCATGCCGGCCCGAGTTCAATCCCCGGCATCCCATATGGTCCCCCAGTACCGCCAGGAGTAATTCCTGAGTGCAGAGCCAGGAGTAACCCCTGAGCATCGCCGGTATGACCCAAAAAAGAAAAAAAAAGGGGGAGGAACCATATGCTGGATACTGTGTGACTTAAATAGTGCTCCTGCAGATGCCTCCACAGAGCTAAGGACAAGTTCTCTGAGAAAAGGTACAAGAAAAAAGACCCAGCCTTGGTCTTCTATAAATTTTCTGAGTAACCCAATAATTTTTCACTTTTATAGCATAAATGATAAGAGAGAGGCACAGAAATACGCAATTTTTCTCTTCTTTTATTAAATATTACTTGTTCAATCTACAATTTTGGCTGTTTAAATATTTCACACTTTTTTTTTCTTTTTTGGGTCACACCCAGCGGCTCAGGGGTTACTCCTGGCTCTTCACTCAGGAATTACTCCTGGCGGTGCTCAGGGGACCATATGGGATGCCGGGAATCGAACCCGGGCCGGCACAGGCCGGCTAGCTTGCAAGGCAACGCCCTACCCGCTGGGCTATTGCTCCGGCCCCAGTATTTCACACTTTAGATTCCTATTAGTATAAAACAAATATTAAACGTCAGTGTAAGTTTTAGGAAAAACATTCTGAGAACTTCCTAAACTATTCTAAAAATGTATATCAAGAGAAGTTCTTATGAGATCCATACCCTAAAGTCATGCAATCTGGCAACCTAGTGTTCAAATACGATTTTGAAATTAATATTAACAGAACTGCTGGACTTTGGCACATACATGAGTACAGTACAGTCCAACTGGGCTAATTGGTTTGTGGTGACATGTAATGATATTTGCTCATTGCTATATAAAAATCCTGCTAAGGGTTGTTAGAAAAGTTACCAACTGGGAATCACTAAAAATGTTTTGTTCAGATAATATTTAGAGACTAAGCTGTAAGGAATAAAAGCAAAAGGCCAAGCATATTACAAAATTTGGCCTACTTTGAAAATTTGGGTGCTGTTGAGTTCAGGAAAAAAGTTTTTGTACTAAAAATATTTTTTATCTCAGGGAAGATGTTAGGTTCTATGTGAAACACTTAACTATAGAGATATATAAAAAGCTCACAATCTGTCATTTTCATGATAACACCACATAGTTTTAAATTTGGTTTTGTAAAAACTACTGGTGTTGGTGGGAAGGCTGGTTGGTCCAGCCTTTTTTAGAAAACAATACTGACGTTTCTTCAAATATTAGAAATTGAGTTCGGTTTGACCCAGTAAGACCACTCTTGGGAATATACCCTGGGGGCCAAATATACACACCAGAAACCCACCTGCAATTCTATGTTCGTTGTAGCACTATCCACAACACCCAGATATGTAAACAACCTGAATGACGAGAACAGAAGACTAGATAAACAATGGTACATCGCCACTTGTATCACTTGTCTTTCTGTTCATCATCAATTTGCTCAGTGGGCACCAGCAACATCTCCATATGTTCTGTCTCATGCTAGTAGAGCCCAAGGGCATCTGCTTGCTCCAGGAACATAAAGAGCCTCAAACCATTCCATCAGGTCATGGGAAAGAGGTCTATAATTGTTCCTGGTATTTGGCATATCAAATATGACACGGGTAGCTTGCCAGGCTCTGCCATGCGGGTGGGATACTCGTAGTCACCTCTGATCTCCAGCATTTCTTTTTTTTCTTCTTTTTTTAATTTAATTTAATTTCATTTCATTTTTTAAACATTTTATTATATCACCGTGAGATATACAATTACAACGTTGTTCATGTTTGGAGGTTTCAGTCACATAGTGTTCCAGCACCCCGCCCTCCACCAGTGCCCATTTCCCACCACCAATGTCCCCAATTCCCTCCCCTCCCATAGCCTGCCTAAATGGCAGATTCTTTATCTCTTTTCTCTCTCCCTCTCTTTTTCCTTCTCTTGCACATTGTGGGTTGCACTACATACACTTAAACAACAATTAGATGTCACCTCACACCAGAGACTGGCCCATATCCAAAGGGGTTAAAGCAACAAGTGCCGGGTGTGGATGCGGGAAAAGGGGACTCTCATACATTGTTGGTGGGAATGTCGACTTGTACAACCTTTCTGGAAAACAATATGGACATTCCTCCAAAGACTAAAAAATTGAGCTCCCTTTTGACCCAGCCATACCACTCCCGGAATATACCCTGGGAAGCCAAAAACACACAGCGGAAACACCATCTGCACTTTTATTTTCATAGCAGCATTATTCACAATAGCCAGAACCTGGAAACAACCAGTATGCCCGAGAACTGATGACTGGATAAAGAAACTGTGGTACATCTACACAATGGAATACTATGCAGATGTTAGGAAAAATGAAGTGATGAAATTTGCCTATAAATGGATGGACATGGAAAGGATCATGTTGAGTGAAATTAGTCAGAAGGAAAGAGAGAAACATAGAATGACTGCATTTATTTGCATGACATAAATATATCAGGTGGTCTTACCAAAAGTGGAAATTACCACAAACGTGTGGGAGTCAGAGGTTAGGTAAGACAGAGAAGGAAACATGTGTGAATAAATGTCAAAAGGGCTGATACCAACATAGAACTGAGCATTAAATACAGGCAAAAAAAAATGCACATGATGGCTTCTCCAGCATTTCTTGATGAACCAGGCGGCTGCAAGGGTGACCGCAGAGAGCAGGGCTGTGGATCAGCTCTTCTGCTAGGTGGAGTCTGATGAGAGGGGAGTCTGGATGTGGTGGCCCTCATGGTGTGGGGGTCCTCTGGCTGCTTGAGAGGAAAGATTATAGGAAGGATCATACTAGTTTGCTCTCAAGCAGGCGAGTGTGACCCTTTCAGTGCGGTACATCTACAATGGAATTCCACTGTGTATTCCACAACGGTACATCTACACAATGGAATACTATGCAGCTGTCAGAAGAAATTAAGTCATGAAATTTGCCTAGAAATGGATGGACATAGAGAGTATCATGCTAAGTTAAGTGAGTCAGAAGGAGATGGACAGATATAGAATGACTGCATTCATTTATAGGATATGAAAAAAGCAATATGAGGACCAATATCCAAGGCCAGGGGAAACAGGCCAGGAGGACGTGTTAATGGTTGGAATCAACCACATGTGTGTAGGGGGCAGAGGGTAGGTAAGACAGAGAAGGTAGAAGTTTGATAATAATAGTTGGAAATAGTAATGCTAGACTAGAACTGAATATTAAAAGTAAAGGGATATACATGATAACCCTTAACTGTCTGCATTGCAGAACTGTCTGTATTGCACAAAAGGAGAGGGGAGGGGAGGGAAAAGAGAGGGGGGAAGGGTGGAAAGGGAGGGGAAGAGTTAGAGGGAGAGGGAGAGGGAGGAGGGGAGAGGAGAGGGAGGTGGGGAAGGGAGAAGGAAGGGAGAGGGAGAGGGAGGAGGGGAGGAGAGGGAGAGGGGAGGGAGAGAGGGAGGAGAGAGGAGGGAGAGAAGAGGAGAGAGGGAGGAGAGAGGAAGAGGGAAGTGAAGGGAGGAGAGAGGGAGGAGAGGGGAGAGGAGAGGATCTGCCATAGAGGCATGTTGCAGGTGGATGGGCCCATAGTTGCTGGGCAATGTGCACTGGTGGAGGATGGGTGTCGGAATACTGTATGACTGAAACCCATCATGAACAGCTTTGTAAGGGTCTATTGCACTGTGATTCAATTAAAAAATAAACAACTACAGAGTTAAACTTGCTTGTTGTTAAATAAACTAAGCCCTAATTCAGATAATCACCATCATTCTGTTAATTGAGAGAAGTTCACATTCCTTAATTACCGTTATAGACACCAGATACACTGAATCAGTTCCAACCAGATTATTTTCCTGGAAATATTTCTTTTCCTAAAAGCACTTTCCTACTCCACTGATTGCAAATATTTATTCAAGATATTTCCTCTTCCCTAAATATTGGCAGTAATAATTATTCATATTCAAAAGTTTTAGCACTAAAAACTTTTCCAAGGATATGCTCAAATGCCATTCCCCAAAGATTACTGTGGGATGGGATTTTTTCTTACCAGATGCCAAAAGCAAACAATCAACTTATAACAGGGAATATAGAAATTGTACATGTGTTGTGCGTCTGGCATTCTCTGTAAACTCTAAGCTCTTTAAATCCTCAAATCCTCTGCATCAAGCTTTGTACAAAGAAAAATATCCATTAAAAGGTTAGGGAATTAATATTTTATTCCTACAGTATGAGAGAAAATCAAAGTGATTCTGATTATATCAAAAGAATTTTGCTTGTGAAAAAATAAGACAACTGTGTTTCATTTAATTTGCTACAGAGTGGCAAAATAGGAGATATCAAATATCACTTGGAAATTATAGTTTAGGAGCACAGTTAAAATAGTATTCAAGTTTATGGCATCAACTTAAAAGTGACTACACCCCCACCACGGAAGTCTCCACTACCCACCCCGACTGTCCTTTGCCTTCTCCCCCTCCAGCCTCTCCCCACTCTGCTTTGTGTTCTTGTTTCTTCTCAGAATTGCTTTCGGTATTCTAAGTGTTTTATGATTACATACAAATTTTAGTAGGGTTTGTTCTAAGCCACTGAAAAATACCATTGAAATTTTGATGAAAATTACAGTTCAATCTGCATCATTATTTAGGTAACATGTGATTTTGACAATGTTAATTCTTCCAATCCATGAATATGGAAGATTTTTCCATTTCCTGGTATCTTTTTTACTTCAATAGTGTCTTACAGTTTTAGCATTTAAGGCTTTCATATCCTTTATAAAATGAAATCCTAGGTATTTGATGTTTTTGAACAGTAGTTTAAATGGGGTCATATTTTAATTTTTTCCTGTTCCACTTTATTACTTTCCTGTACAAATGCAACAGATTTTTGAATGCTGATTTTTGTAGTCTACTTCTATGATGCAATGGTTTATTGTTTCTGAGAGGTTTTAATAGAGTGTTTAGGGTTTTCTATGCATATTGTCATGTCATCTATAAATCAGAGTTTTACTTAATAGATTACTTGTTTGTTTGGGCTGTATTGAGAGCTGTCTCTGGCTCAGGGATCATTTCTGGCGAGGCTCCGAATACCATATCTGGTACAAGGGATTAAACCAGGGTCAGGTGCATGAAATATCTTTCTGCCCCCTTAAATTATTTTGAACTACATTTTAAAGTAGTTTTTGAAAAAAAAGGAAGAAAAATTCTCAAATACTGTTTTTTTTTGTTTGTTTGTTTGCTTTTTGGGTCACACCCAGCGATGCTCAGGGGTTTCTCCTGGCTCTGCACTCAGGAATTACTCCTGGCGGTGTTCGGGGACCATATGGGATGCCGGGATCGAACCAGGGGCGGTATGGGCCGGCAGCGTGCAAGGCAAACGCCCTACCCACTGGACCATCGCTCCGGCCCCTCAAATACTGTTTAAGTACGGAAGATAACCAGGAAGACAGACAAAACTTCCTTCATGGAGTTATATTCAAACAAGTGAGTCAGACCTGGAAAATTTGATGAGACAAAGAGAAAAATAAAGCAATGTAGGGGGAAAGAGTTGATATTTTGGGTAGGAAAGGTCCAGAGCAACAGTACAGCAGATAGGGTGTTTGCCTTGCACTCAGCAAATTCAGGTTCAACCTTGGCATCCTATTTGGTCCTCTGAACTCAGAGACAGGAGTAAGCCCTGGTCTCAGCTGGGTGTGAACTGTATCACTGTATCACTGTCTTCCCGTTCATCATCAATTTGCTCGAGCGGGCACCAGTAACATCTCCACATGTCCTGTCTCATGCTAGTAGAGCCCAAGAGCATCTGCTCGCTCCAGGAACATAAAGAGCCTCAAACCATTCCATCAGGTCATGGGAATGAGGTCTATTGTTACTGGTATTTGGCATATCAAATACGACACGGGTAGCTTGCCAGGCTCTGCCATGCGGTTGGTATACTCTTGTAGTCACTTCTGATCTCCAGCATTTATTGATGAACAGTGCGGCCACTTGTGGCCACGCAAGCCGGGCTGTGATCAGCTCTTCTGCTGGTGGAGTTCTGACGAGAGGGAGTTCAGATGTGGAAAATGGAGGCCCTCATGCTGGGGTGGTGGGCCAGAGCTAGAACTCCGCCATCCCCCTCCCGGTGCCTCGTGAGCGGCTGGGCACAGGGAGAGCCGGTAGCAACTCTGCCTCATGTCTGTGAGTCTCTGGATCAGCATACCTGGGCCAGACTTGAAAGACTGCTGCAGGGTGGGTCTCGATGAGCCAGACTGTGATCAGCTCTTCTGCTGAGTGGAGTTCTAATGAGAGGGGAGTCCAAATGTGGAAAATGATGGCCCTCATGGAGTGGGGGGATTGTCTGGGTCTTGCTAGGCTCTGCTGGGGTGGCAGGCCAGGGCTAGAACCCGCCATCCCTCTCGGGCGCCTCGTGAGCGGCTGGGCACAGGGAGATCTGGTAGCAGCTCTGCCCCATGTCTGTGAGTCTCTGGACCAGCATGCCTGGACCGGACTTGAAAAGACTGCTGCAGGTGGGAGGAGTGACGAGAGGGGCTGACGGGGGGAAGTCCGGATGTGGAAAATGGAGGCCCTCATGGAGTGGGGGTCATCTGGCTTGTTGCGAGGCTCTGCTGGGGTGGCGGGCCAGGGCTAGAACCCGCCATCCCCTCCCAGGTGGATTTATTCTGGGTGTGAATAACAACAACAACAAAAAAAATCCTGGATAGGAATAGAATGAGTTAGGCTTCTGGCTGGTTTACAAGCTCAAAGGGATTAGCTAAAAATAATTTAAAGAAAGACTACTCACAAGGCTGACACACAGGACATTTACCATCCTGGGGCAGAGGGTGTCCCAGGAGTGACAGAGTGACAATGTCACTAGAGTCATAGACAAACTCCTCGGAAGGCAGGAAGCAGGAAGTCTAACGGCACTGTTAGACTGCACCCCACGAGGGCAGAATGGGGAAATCCTTCTCCTACCTCTCCACCAACAAACCTCACAGGGTGCATTAGTTGCCGAAATAATGCATAGGAAATCCAGGGCAAGGAAAGGCTGCTATGTCAGGCAGTCAGCAATGATCAAAGACCAGAGCTCCAAGCAGGACACAGAATAAAAGTGAAGGAGCAAGTCAGCCAGGACAAAAGTAAGTGGCTGATGTTCTGTTCGGATAAAGACCTGGGAGGAGTGAGGAAGTGAATGAATGAGTGAATGAAAGATTGGCACATGTTCAGACCTGCAGCAGGAGCAAGCTAGGTTCTGAAACCCCAGCAAATTGGGTAGAGAAGCTGAAAAGACTCAAGCAAGGGCTAGGAGATGAAGACAGAGGTGAAAAGGGATCTGCAAGGGTAAAAAAATAATTTTGGTCTTTCACTCCAAGTAAGTGACCTGGACAACACTAAGCTTCTTTTGAGCAAAACACATCACCACGACTGAGGCCCCTGAGGCAGGGTGTGGAAAGGAGGAGGTGCTGGCGGGGGCTGTGAGAGATGGTGGGCTTTCAGAACTGCGAGCAGCAGGGCATGCAGGCGGTGGCACACGGTATCTACTCAAGCCCTAGGTTTGGAGAAGAAAGTCTTAAATGGATTCAACAGGAAATGCTTTTCCCTTAAGAATTTCTCCTTTTCAAGACATTCACTATATACACAGAGTGGCTTTCAATAAAGGATAAGTACATCAAGGTGGGCACGTAATGTAATTTTGGGTGGCTATGCATGTACCAATAGGCTAAGACATTGATACGTTTTCACCACTAAACCCACTTCCAAGAAACCTACAGTAATGAAGTGACTTGATCAACCACAAATGCACATTAGTTACACACTGGCTCCTACCTCACGGCTGCACAAGGAAACAGACTGTCTACGTGGCCTTCAGGAAATGGTACAGAAACTTTATTAGTTTGGATGATCTATTTGTTTTTAGTGAACAAGCTTTTGGTAAATATGAAAAAGGAGACATTCCATAACTATATTCTTTGGACCTTGAATGATGTGAACAATGCCAGACAAATTTTGGCATTCATCCAGATAAAATATGCTTTATCTGTTCGTGAAAATGAAAGCAATATTTCATTAGATCACATTCCAGACCAAGATGTGATGTTTGGCCAAAATTGCTTCCCAGGTTTGTAGTGGTAAATAATTATAAATAAATCTGAAAAGGGGATTTTGAGAGCTCTTAAATGCCAGAACTTAAAAGTCTGTATTTTATCTAAAGTTTCAAGGACCCAAGAGATTTTTTAATAAAAGGAAAGTTTAAGAATCAAAACTTTTCTAAAATTAATCTGCAGCAATACTGCACTGCTTCACAGAATCTGAATTGGAAGAATTCCTGAGTCTTTAATTCAATTCCATTTAAGGACTAACACAAGCCGAATTCCAGAAGGCAGCAGCTGAAAGGTAAACTGCAGGTTTGAAGTGATACAGGGTGGAAGCAGTAG
The DNA here is from genome assembly GCA_021461705.1 of Cryptotis parvus. Taxonomy (NCBI): domain Eukaryota; kingdom Metazoa; phylum Chordata; class Mammalia; order Eulipotyphla; family Soricidae; genus Cryptotis; species Cryptotis parvus. The sequence continues at coordinate 1,521 of JAJIBD010006642.1, read as the reverse complement.
AGTTGAAGTCGGAATGAGTTTTAAGATCTAAAATTTAATACTAAAATATCACTGTATCACTGTCTTCCCGTTCATCATCAATTTGCTCGAGTGGGCACCAGAAATATCTCCATATGTCCTGTCTCATGCTACTAGAGCCCAAGGGCATCTGCTCGCCTCCAGGAGCATAAAGAGCCTCAAACCATTTCATCAGGTCATGGGAATGAGGTCTATAACTGTTACTAAAATATATGACAAATAAATACTTCAACCACAACATCTGGCTTCTGTCCACAAATAAGTTAGCTTTTTGGTCTTAAGAAGTCATTGGCAAAATACATTGACAGTTTGGAGCAGTGTGTGCATTTATCAGCCTCGCTTAACAAGACACAGGATATAAGATTATTCCCTTGGCATTAAGAGCAATTACTTTTTCTCTTTTTTTTCTCTTTTTTGGTCACACCCAGCAATGCTCAGTTTCCTACCTCTGCACCTGGTGGTGCTTGGGGACCACATGGGATGCCGGGATTGAACCTGGGTCAGCCATGCGCAAAGCAAATGCCCTACCCATTGAACTACGCTCCAGCCCCAAAAGCAATTACTTTTAACTCTGATACATTCTGAATCATCTTAGCTCTATTTATATAAAATGTAGTTTTATAAACAATCTTTTGTAAAATAACATCAACACTTATATCTAAGTCCATATACTTTTACGTAGATAATGAAATAGCATTTTCTTATCCTGGTCCACTATCTCAGTGTTATTAAGATAGCACAAAATGAAGTGTATCTTTTGTGGGTTTTGAATACTATACCTCTTTTAGCACAACTGAAATATGCCATCTATGAGTGTATTATTATGTAGATACCATGAACCAAGAGGTGACTCACGCCTTAAATCAATAGCATAGTCTGGTTGGAGTTCAGATAAAGTTTATCTCTTTGGCCCAGGTTATGGAATTAATCTTTGTGTACTTTATACTACTCTGATGCTCTCTATGTTTTAGTGTTAGTATCACTTCATTGTAAAGGCTCTAGTGAGGAAGATATTCAAAAGCCTATTTATGATCAGAGTTGTATTAAAAAAACTGAAAAGTCTACTGAGGGGCCAAGCAATAGTACATCAACTAGGGCACTTGCTTGTGCACAGTTGACCTCAGTTCTAGTTGCCAGCATCCCATGTGTTGGGAGGTGCTCCCTGAGCACCCTCCAGGAGTAATTCTAACTGCAGAGCCAGGAGTACCACTGGGTGTGGCCCCAAATGAAAAACAAAGTCCGTTGAAGATAAATAATGCTTTAAAGGTAACATGCTATTCCAGCTAGTAAATAATATCAGTATGACTTAACTGCAATTCTTCCCTCAGAGCTATCTAGCTGAGATGTTTGATGAATTAAAATGTGTCCAAGGTGTACACTTCAGAGAATATTTGGTACTAATTTAGTCTAGAATTACCATTTCTCTCACTTTTCTGCAAACATAAGTACTTAGGAGTCCACTGAAACAGAACTTAGTTTATATAGAAATTAACTATTTTAGTG
>JAJIBD010006640.1:0-18271 GCA_021461705.1 Cryptotis parvus | reverse complement strand
GGTTCTTGCTCTCCCTGTGCCCAGCCGCTCATGAGGCAGTCGGAGGCATGGTGGGTTCTAGCCTTTGGCCCACCACCCCGGCAGAACCCTCACAACCAGCCAGACGACTCCCACCCACTCCATGGGTGCCGCCATTTTCCACATCCGGACTTCCCTCTCTTCAGAACCCCACCCAGCCGACCAGCCCATCACAGCCCGGATCATCGACACCCACCCTGCAGCAATTTCTTCCTCAATCCAGCCCAGGTATGCTGGTCCAGAGACTCAGACATGGGGCAGAGCGGTTCCTTGCCTCCCTGTGCCCAGCCGCTCATGAGGCAGTCGGAGGCATGGTGGGTTCTAGCCTTGGCCCACCACCCCGGCAGAACCTCACAACCAGCCAGACGACCCCACCCCACTCCATGGGTGCCGCCATTTTCCACATCCGACTTCCTCTCTTCAGAACTCCACCCAGCCGACCAGCCCATCACAGCCCGGATCATCGACACCCACCCTGCAGCAATTTCTTCCTCAATCCAGCCCAGGTATGCTGGTCCAGAGACTCAGACATGGGGCAGAGCGGTTCCTTGCTCTCCCTGTGCCCAGCCGCTCATGAGGCAGTCGGGAGGCATGGTGGGTTCTAGCCTTGGCCCACCACCCCGGCAGAACCTCACAACCAGCCAGACGACCCCACCTCCACTCCATGGGTGCCGCCATTTTCCACATCCGACTTCCTCTCTTCAGAACTCCACCCAGCCGACCAGCCCATCACAGCCCGGATCATCGACACCCACCCTGCAGCAATTTCTTCCTCAATCCAGCCCAGGTATGCTGGTCCAGAGACTCAGACATGGGGCAGAGCGGTTCCTTGCTCTCCCTGTGCCCAGCCGCTCCTGAGGCAGTCGGGAGGCATGGTGGGTTCTAGCCTTGGCCCACCACCCCGGCAGAACCTCACAACCAGCCAGACGACTCCCACCCACTCCATGGGTGCCGCCATTTTCCACATCCGGACTTCCTCTCTTCAGAACTCCACCCAGCCGACCAGCCCATCACAGCCCGGATCATCGACACCCACCCTGCAGCAATTTCTTCCTCAATCCAGCCCAGGTATGCTGGTCCAGAGACTCAGACATGGGGCAGAGCGGTTCCTTGCTCTCCCTGTGCCCAGCCGCTCATGAGGCAGTCGGGAGGCATGGTGGGTTCTAGCCTTGGCCCACCACCCCGGCAGAACCTCACAACCAGCCAGACGACTCCCACCCACTCCATGGGTGCCGCCATTTTCCACATCCGACTTCCCTCTCTTCAGAACTCCACCCAGCCGACCAGCCCATCACAGCCCGGATCATCGACACCCACCCTGCAGCAATTTCTTCCTCAATCCAGCCCAGGTATGCTGGTCCAGAGACTCAGACATGGGGCAGAGCGGTTCCTTGCCTCCCTGTGCCCAGCCGCTCATGAGGCAGTCGGGAGGCATGGTGGGTTCTAGCCTTGGCCCACCACCCCGGCAGAACCTCACAACCAGCCAGACGACCCCCACCCACTCCATGGGTGCCGCCATTTTCCACATCCGGACTTCCTCTCTTCAGAACTCCACCCAGCCGACCAGCCCATCACAGCCCGGATCATCGACACCCACCCTGCAGCAATTTCTTCCTCAATCCAGCCCAGGTATGCTGGTCCAGAGACTCTAGACATGGGGCAGAGCGGTTCCTTGCTCTCCCTGTGCCCAGCCGCTCATGAGGCAGTCGGGAGGCATGGTGGGTTCCAGCCTTGGCCCACCACCCCGGCAGAACCCTCACAACCAGCCAGACGACCCCCCACCCACTCCATGGGTGCCGCCATTTTCCACATCCGGACTTCCCTCTCTTCAGAACTCCACCCAGCCGACCAGCCCATCACAGCCCGGATCATCGACACCCACCCTGCAGCAATTTCTTCCTCAATCCAGCCCAGGTATGCTGGTCCAGAGACTCAGACATGGGGCAGAGCGGTTCCTTGCTCTCCCTGTGCCCAGCCGCTCATGAGGCAGTCGGGAGGCATGGTGGGTTCTAGCCTTGGCCCACCACCCCGGCAGAACCTCACAACCAGCCAGACGACTCCCCCCACCCACTCCATGGGTGCCGCCATTTTCCACATCCGACTTCCCTCTCTTCAGAACTCCACCCAGCCGACCAGCCCATCACAGCCCGGATCATCGACACCCACCCTGCAGCAATTTCTTCCTCAATCCAGCCCAGGTATGCTGGTCCAGAGACTCAGACATGGGGCAGAGCGGTTCCTTGCTCTCCCTGTGCCCAGCCGCTCATGAGGCAGTCGGGAGGCATGGTGGGTTCTAGCCTTGGCCCACCACCCCGGCAGAACCCTCACAACCAGCCAGACGACTCCCCACCCACTCCATGGGTGCCGCCATTTTCCACATCCGACTTCCTCTCTTCAGAACTCCACCCAGCCGACCAGCCCATCACAGCCCGGATCATCGACACCCACCCTGCAGCAATTTCTTCCTCAATCCAGCCCAGGTATGCTGGTCCAGAGACTCAGACATGGGGCAGAGCGGTTCCTTGCTCTCCCTGTGCCCAGCCGCTCATGAGGCAGTCGGGAGGCATGGTGGGTTCTAGCCTTGGCCCACCACCCCGGCAGAACCTCACAACCAGCCAGACGACTCCCCCCACCCACTCCATGGGTGCCGCCATTTTCCACATCCGGACTTCCCTCTCTTCAGAACTCCACCCAGCCGACCAGCCCATCACAGCCCGGATCATCGACACCCACCCTGCAGCAATTTCTTCCTCAATCCAGCCCAGGTATGCTGGTCCAGAGACTCAGACATGGGGCAGAGCGGTTCCTTGCTCTCCCTGTGCCCAGCCGCTCATGAGGCAGTCGGGAGGCATGGTGGGTTCTAGCCTTGGCCCACCACCCCGGCAGAACCTCACAACCAGCCAGACGACTCCACCCACTCCATGGGTGCCGCCATTTTCCACATCCGACTTCCCTCTCTTCAGAACTCCACCCAGCCGACCAGCCCATCACAGCCCGGATCATCGACACCCACCCTGCAGCAATTTCTTCCTCAATCCAGCCCAGGTATGCTGGTCCAGAGACTCAGACATGGGGGCAGAGCGGTTCCTTGCTCTCCCTGTGCCCAGCCGCTCATGAGGCAGTCGGGAGGCATGGTGGGTTCTAGCCTTGGCCCACCACCCCGGCAGAACCTCACAACCAGCCAGACGACCCCCACCCACTCCATGGGTGCCGCCATTTTCCACATCCGACTTCCCTCTCTTCAGAACTCCACCCAGCCGACCAGCCCATCACAGCCCGGATCATCGACACCCACCCTGCAGCAATTTCTTCCTCAATCCAGCCCAGGTATGCTGGTCCAGAGACTCAGACATGGGGCAGAGCGGTTCCTTGCTCTCCCTGTGCCCAGCCGCTCATGAGGCAGTCGGGAGGCATGGTGGGTTCTAGCCTTGGCCCACCACCCCGGCAGAACCTCACAACCAGCCAGACGACCCCCACCCACTCCATGGGGGCCGCCATTTTCCACATCCGACTTCCCTCTCTTCAGAACTCCACCCAGCCGACCAGCCCATCACAGCCCGGATCATCGACACCCACCCTGCAGCAATTTCTTCCTCAATCCAGCCCAGGTATGCTGGTCCAGAGACTCAGACATGGGGCAGAGCGGTTCCTTGCTCTCCCTGTGCCCAGCCGCTCATGAGGCAGTCGGGAGGCATGGTGGGTTCTAGCCTTGGCCCACCACCCCGGCAGAACCTCACAACCAGCCAGACGACCCCCCCACCCACTCCATGGGTGCCGCCATTTTCCACATCCGACTTCCCTCTCTTCAGAACTCCACCCAGCCGACCAGCCCATCACAGCCCGGATCATCGACACCCACCCTGCAGCAATTTCTTCCTCAATCCAGCCCAGGTATGCTGGTCCAGAGACTCAGACATGGGGCAGAGCGGTTCCTTGCTCTCCCTGTGCCCAGCCGCTCATGAGGCAGTCGGAGGCATGGTGGGTTCTAGCCTTGGCCCACCACCCCGGCAGAACCTCACAACCAGCCAGACGACTTCCCACCCACTCCATGGGTGCCGCCATTTTCCACATCCGACTTCCCTCTCTTCAGAACTCCACCCAGCCGACCAGCCCATCACAGCCCGGATCATCGACACCCACCCTGCAGCAATTTCTTCCTCAATCCAGCCCAGGTATGCTGGTCCAGAGACTCAGACATGGGGCAGAGCGGTTCCTTGCTCTCCCTGTGCCCAGCCGCTCATGAGGCAGTCGGGAGGCATGGTGGGTTCTAGCCTTGGCCCACCACCCCGGCAGAACCTCACAACCAGCCAGACGACCCCCCCACCCACTCCATGGGTGCCGCCATTTTCCACATCCGACTTCCCTCTCTTCAGAACTCCACCCAGCCGACCAGCCCATCACAGCCCGGATCATCGACACCCACTCCTGCAGCAATTTCTTCCTCAATCCAGCCCAGGTATGCTGGTCCAGAGACTCAGACATGGGGCAGAGCGGTTCCTTGCTCTCCCTGTGCCCAGCCGCTCATGAGGCAGTCGGGAGGCATGGTGGGTTCTAGCCTTGGCCCACCACCCCGGCAGAACCCTCACAACCAGCCAGACGACCCCCCACCCACTCCATGGGTGCCGCCATTTTCCACATCCGACTTCCCTCTCTTCAGAACTCCACCCAGCCGACCAGCCCATCACAGCCCGGATCATCGACACCCACCCTGCAGCAATTTCTTCCTCAATCCAGCCCAGGTATGCTGGTCCAGAGACTCAGACATGGGGCAGAGCGGTTCCTTGCTCTCCCTGTGCCCAGCCGCTCATGAGGCAGTCGGGAGGCATGGTGGGTTCCAGCCTTGGCCCACCACCCCGGCAGAACCTCACAACCAGCCAGACGACTTCCACCCACTCCATGGGTGCCGCCATTTTCCACATCCGACTTCCCTCTCTTCAGAACTCCACCCAGCCGACCAGCCCATCACAGCCCGGATCATCGACACCCACCCTGCAGCAATTTCTTCCTCAATCCAGCCCAGGTATGCTGGTCCAGAGACTCAGACATGGGGCAGAGCGGTTCCTTGCTCCCTGTGCCCAGCCGCTCCTGAGGCAGTCGGGAGGCATGGTGGGTTCTAGCCTTGGCCCACCACCCCGGCAGAACCTCACAACCAGCCAGACGACTCCCCCCACTCCATGGGTGCCGCCATTTTCCACATCCGGACTTCCCTCTCTTCAGAACTCCACCCAGCCGACCAGCCCATCACAGCCCGGATCATCGACACCCACCCTGCAGCAATTTCTTCCTCAATCCAGCCCAGGTATGCTGGTCCAGAGACTCAGACATGGGGCAGAGCGGTTCCTTGCTCTCCCTGTGCCCAGCCGCTCATGAGGCAGTCGGGAGGCATGGTGGGTTCTAGCCTTGGCCCACCACCCCGGCAGAACCTCACAACCAGCCAGACGACTCCCCACCCACTCCATGGGTGCCGCCATTTTCCACATCCGACTTCCCTCTCTTCAGAACTCCACCCAGCCGACCAGCCCATCACAGCCCGGATCATCGACACCCACCCTGCAGCAATTTCTTCCTCAATCCAGCCCAGGTATGCTGGTCCAGAGACTCAGACATGGGGCAGAGCGGTTCCTTGCTCTCCCTGTGCCCAGCCGCTCATGAGGCAGTCGGAGGCATGGTGGGTTCTAGCCTTGGCCCACCACCCCGGCAGAACCTCACAACCAGCCAGACGACCCCACCCACTCCATGGGTGCCGCCATTTTCCACATCCGACTTCCTCTCTTCAGAACTCCACTCCAGCCGACCAGCCCATCACAGCCCGGATCATCGACACCCACCCTGCAGCAATTTCTTCCTCAATCCAGCCCAGGTATGCTGGTCCAGAGACTCAGACATGGGGCAGAGCGGTTCCTTGCTCTCCCTGTGCCCAGCCGCTCATGAGGCAGTCGGAGGCATGGTGGGTTCTAGCCTTGGCCCACCACCCCGGCAGAACCTCACAACCAGCCAGACGACTCCCCACCCACTCCATGGGTGCCGCCATTTTCCACATCCGACTTCCCTCTCTTCAGAACTCCACCCAGCCGACCAGCCCATCACAGCCCGGATCATCGACACCCACCCTGCAGCAATTTCTTCCTCAATCCAGCCCAGGTATGCTGGTCCAGAGACTCAGACATGGGGCAGAGCGGTTCCTTGCTCTCCCTGTGCCCAGCCGCTCATGAGGCAGTCGGGAGGCATGGTGGGTTCTAGCCTTGGCCCACCACCCCGGCAGAACCTCACAACCAGCCAGACGACCCCCCACCCACTCCATGGGTGCCGCCATTTTCCACATCCGACTTCCTCTCTTCAGAACTCCACCCAGCCGACCAGCCCATCACAGCCCGGATCATCGACACCCACCCTGCAGCAATTTCTTCCTCAATCCAGCCCAGGTATGCTGGTCCAGAGACTCAGACATGGGGCAGAGCGGTTCCTTGCTCTCCCTGTGCCCAGCCGCTCATGAGGCAGTCGGGAGGCATGGTGGGTTCTAGCCTTGGCCCACCACCCCGGCAGAACCTCACAACCAGCCAGACGACTTCCCACCCACTCCATGGGTGCCGCCATTTTCCACATCCGACTTCCTCTCTTCAGAACTCCACCCAGCCGACCAGCCCATCACAGCCCGGATCATCGACACCCACCCTGCAGCAATTTCTTCCTCAATCCAGCCCAGGTATGCTGGTCCAGAGACTCAGACATGGGGCAGAGCGGTTCCTTGCTCTCCCTGTGCCCAGCCGCTCATGAGGCAGTCGGGAGGCATGGTGGGTTCTAGCCTTGGCCCACCACCCCGGCAGAACCTCACAACCAGCCAGACGACCCCCACCCACTCCATGGGTGCCGCCATTTTCCACATCCGGACTTCCTCTCTTCAGAACTCCACCCAGCCGACCAGCCCATCACAGCCCGGATCATCGACACCCACCCTGCAGCAATTTCTTCCTCAATCCAGCCCAGGTATGCTGGTCCAGAGACTCAGACATGGGGCAGAGCGGTTCCTTGCTCTCCCTGTGCCCAGCCGCTCATGAGGCAGTCGGGAGGCATGGTGGGTTCTAGCCTTGGCCCACCACCCCGGCAGAACCTCACAACCAGCCAGACGACTCCCCCACCCACTCCATGGGTGCCGCCATTTTCCACATCCGACTTCCTCTCTTCAGAACTCCACCCAGCCGACCAGCCCATCACAGCCCGGATCATCGACACCCACCCTGCAGCAATTTCTTCCTCAATCCAGCCCAGGTATGCTGGTCCAGAGACTCAGACATGGGGCAGAGCGGTTCCTTGCTCTCCCTGTGCCCAGCCGCTCATGAGGCAGTCGGGAGGCATGGTGGGTTCTAGCCTTGGCCCACCACCCCGGCAGAACCTCACAACCAGCCAGACGACTCCCACCCACTCCATGGGTGCCGCCATTTTCCACATCCGGACTTCCTCTCTTCAGAACTCCACCCAGCCGACCAGCCCATCACAGCCCGGATCATCGACACCCACCCTGCAGCAATTTCTTCCTCAATCCAGCCCAGGTATGCTGGTCCAGAGACTCAGACATGGGGCAGAGCGGTTCCTTGCTCTCCCTGTGCCCAGCCGCTCATGAGGCAGTCGGGAGGCATGGTGGGTTCTAGCCTTGGCCCACCACCCCGGCAGAACCTCACAACCAGCCAGACGACCCCCACCCACTCCATGGGTGCCGCCATTTTCCACATCCGACTTCCTCTCTTCAGAACTCCACCCAGCCGACCAGCCCATCACAGCCCGGATCATCGACACCCACCCTGCAGCAATTTCTTCCTCAATCCAGCCCAGGTATGCTGGTCCAGAGACTCAGACATGGGGCAGAGCGGTTCCTTGCTCTCCCTGTGCCCAGCCGCTCATGAGGCAGTCGGGAGGCATGGTGGGTTCTAGCCTTGGCCCACCACCCCGGCAGAACCTCACAACCAGCCAGACGACCTCCCCACCCACTCCATGGGTGCCGCCATTTTCCACATCCGACTTCCCTCTCTTCAGAACTCCACCCAGCCGACCAGCCCATCACAGCCCGGATCATCGACACCCACCCTGCAGCAATTTCTTCCTCAATCCAGCCCAGGTATGCTGGTCCAGAGACTCAGACATGGGGCAGAGCGGTTCCTTGCTCTCCCTGTGCCCAGCCGCTCATGAGGCAGTCGGGAGGCATGGTGGGTTCCAGCCTTGGCCCACCACCCCCGGCAGAACCTCACAACCAGCCAGACGACCCCCCACCCACTCCATGGGTGCCGCCATTTTCCACATCCGGACTTCCCTCTCTTCAGAACTCCACCCAGCCGACCAGCCCATCACAGCCCGGATCATCGACACCCACCCTGCAGCAATTTCTTCCTCAATCCAGCCCAGGTATGCTGGTCCAGAGACTCAGACATGGGGCAGAGCGGTTCCTTGCTCTCCCTGTGCCCAGCCGCTCATGAGGCAGTCGGGAGGCATGGTGGGTTCTAGCCTTGGCCCACCACCCCGGCAGAACCTCACAACCAGCCAGACGACCCCCCCACCCACTCCATGGGTGCCGCCATTTTCCACATCCGACTTCCCTCTCTTCAGAACTCCACCCAGCCGACCAGCCCATCACAGCCCGGATCATCGACACCCACCCTGCAGCAATTTCTTCCTCAATCCAGCCCAGGTATGCTGGTCCAGAGACTCAGACATGGGGCAGAGCGGTTCCTTGCTCTCCCTGTGCCCAGCCGCTCATGAGGCAGTCGGGAGGCATGGTGGGTTCTAGCCTTGGCCCACCACCCCGGCAGAACCTCACAACCAGCCAGACGACCCCCCCACCCACTCCATGGGTGCCGCCATTTTCCACATCCGACTTCCCTCTCTTCAGAACTCCACCCAGCCGACCAGCCCATCACAGCCCGGATCATCGACACCCACCCTGCAGCAATTTCTTCCTCAATCCAGCCCAGGTATGCTGGTCCAGAGACTCAGACATGGGGCAGAGCGGTTCCTTGCTCTCCCTGTGCCCAGCCGCTCATGAGGCAGTCGGAGGCATGGTGGGTTCTAGCCTTGGCCCACCACCCCGGCAGAACCTCACAACCAGCCAGACGACCCCCACCCACTCCATGGGTGCCGCCATTTTCCACATCCGACTTCCCTCTCTTCAGAACTCCACCCAGCCGACCAGCCCATCACAGCCCGGATCATCGACACCCACCCTGCAGCAATTTCTTCCTCAATCCAGCCCAGGTATGCTGGTCCAGAGACTCTAGACATGGGGCAGAGCGGTTCCTTGCTCTCCCTGTGCCCAGCCGCTCATGAGGCAGTCGGGAGGCATGGTGGGTTCTAGCCTTGGCCCACCACCCCGGCAGAACCTCACAACCAGCCAGACGACTCCCACCCACTCCATGGGTGCCGCCATTTTCCACATCCGGACTTCCCTCTCTTCAGAACTCCACCCAGCCGACCAGCCCATCACAGCCCGGATCATCGACACCCACCCTGCAGCAATTTCTTCCTCAATCCAGCCCAGGTATGCTGGTCCAGAGACTCAGACATGGGGCAGAGCGGTTCCTTGCTCTCCCTGTGCCCAGCCGCTCATGAGGCAGTCGGGAGGCATGGTGGGTTCTAGCCTTGGCCCACCACCCCGGCAGAACCTCACAACCAGCCAGACGACTCCCCCACCCACTCCATGGGTGCCGCCATTTTCCACATCCGACTTCCTCTCTTCAGAACTCCACCCAGCCGACCAGCCCATCACAGCCCGGATCATCGACACCCACCCTGCAGCAATTTCTTCCTCAATCCAGCCCAGGTATGCTGGTCCAGAGACTCAGACATGGGGCAGAGCGGTTCCTTGCTCTCCCTGTGCCCAGCCGCTCATGAGGCAGTCGGGAGGCATGGTGGGTTCTAGCCTTGGCCCACCACCCCGGCAGAACCTCACAACCAGCCAGACGACCCCCCCACTCCATGGGTGCCGCCATTTTCCACATCCGACTTCCCTCTCTTCAGAACTCCACCCAGCCGACCAGCCCATCACAGCCCGGATCATCGACACCCACCCTGCAGCAATTTCTTCCTCAATCCAGCCCAGGTATGCTGGTCCAGAGACTCAGACATGGGGCAGAGCGGTTCCTTGCTCTCCCTGTGCCCAGCCGCTCCTGAGGCAGTCGGGGGGCATGGTGGGTTCTAGCCTTGGCCCACCACCCCGGCAGAACCTCACAACCAGCCAGACGACTCCCACCCACTCCATGGGTGCCGCCATTTTCCACATCCGACTTCCCTCTCTTCAGAACTCCACCCAGCCGACCAGCCCATCACAGCCCGGATCATCGACACCCACCCTGCAGCAATTTCTTCCTCAATCCAGCCCAGGTATGCTGGTCCAGAGACTCAGACATGGGGCAGAGCGGTTCCTTGCTCTCCCTGTGCCCAGCCGCTCATGAGGCAGTCGGGAGGCATGGTGGGTTCTAGCCTTGGCCCACCACCCCGGCAGAACCTCACAACCAGCCAGACGACCCCCCACCCACTCCATGGGTGCCGCCATTTTCCACATCCGGACTTCCCTCTCTTCAGAACTCCACCCAGCCGACCAGCCCATCACAGCCCGGATCATCGACACCCACCCTGCAGCAATTTCTTCCTCAATCCAGCCCAGGTATGCTGGTCCAGAGACTCAGACATGGGGCAGAGCGGTTCCTTGCTCTCCCTGTGCCCAGCCGCTCATGAGGCAGTCGGGAGGCATGGTGGGTTCTAGCCTTGGCCCACCACCCCGGCAGAACCTCACAACCAGCCAGACGACCCCCCCCACCCACTCCATGGGTGCCGCCATTTTCCACATCCGGACTTCCCTCTCTTCAGAACTCCACCCAGCCGACCAGCCCATCACAGCCCGGATCATCGACACCCACCCTGCAGCAATTTCTTCCTCAATCCAGCCCAGGTATGCTGGTCCAGAGACTCCAGACATGGGGCAGAGCGGTTCCTTGCTCTCCCTGTGCCCAGCCGCTCATGAGGCAGTCGGGAGGCATGGTGGGTTCTAGCCTTGGCCCACCACCCCGGCAGAACCTCACAACCAGCCAGACGACTCCCCCACCCACTCCATGGGTGCCGCCATTTTCCACATCCGGACTTCCTCTCTTCAGAACTCCACCCAGCCGACCAGCCCATCACAGCCCGGATCATCGACACCCACCCTGCAGCAATTTCTTCCTCAATCCAGCCCAGGTATGCTGGTCCAGAGACTCAGACATGGGGCAGAGCGGTTCCTTGCTCTCCCTGTGCCCAGCCGCTCATGAGGCAGTCGGGAGGCATGGTGGGTTCTAGCCTTGGCCCACCACCCCGGCAGAACCTCACAACCAGCCAGACGACCCCCCACCCACTCCATGGGTGCCGCCATTTTCCACATCCGACTTCCCTCTCTTCAGAACTCCACCCAGCCGACCAGCCCATCACAGCCCGGATCATCGACACCCACCCTGCAGCAATTTCTTCCTCAATCCAGCCCAGGTATGCTGGTCCAGAGACTCAGACATGGGGCAGAGCGGTTCCTTGCTCTCCCTGTGCCCAGCCGCTCATGAGGCAGTCGGGAGGCATGGTGGGTTCCAGCCTTGGCCCACCACCCCGGCAGAACCTCACAACCAGCCAGACGACCCCCCACCCACTCCATGGGTGCCGCCATTTTCCACATCCGGACTTCCCTCTCTTCAGAACTCCACCCAGCCGACCAGCCCATCACAGCCCGGATCATCGACACCCACCCTGCAGCAATTTCTTCCTCAATCCAGCCCAGGTATGCTGGTCCAGAGACTCCAGACATGGGGCAGAGCGGTTCCTTGCTCTCCCTGTGCCCAGCCGCTCATGAGGCAGTCGGGAGGCATGGTGGGTTCTAGCCTTGGCCCACCACCCCGGCAGAACCTCACAACCAGCCAGACGACCCCCACCCACTCCATGGGCGCCGCCATTTTCCACATCCGGACTTCCCTCTCTTCAGAACTCCACCCAGCCGACCAGCCCATCACAGCCCGGATCACCGACACCCACCCTGCAGCAATTTCTTCCTCAATCCAGCCCAGGTATGCTGGTCCAGAGACTCAGACATGGGGCAGAGCGGTTCCTTGCTCTCCCTGTGCCCAGCCGCTCATGAGGCAGTCGGGAGGCATGGTGGGTTCTAGCCTTGGCCCACCACCCCGGCAGAACCCTCACAACAAGCCAGACGACTCCCCACCCACTCCATGGGCGCCGCCATTTTCCACATCGGACTTCCCTCTCTTCAGAACTCCACCCAGCCGACCAGCCCATCACAGCCCGGATCATCGACACCCACCCTGCAGCAATTTCTTCCTCAATCCGGCCCAGGTATGCTGGTCCAGAGACTCCAGACATGGGGCAGAGCGGTTCCTTGCTCTCCCTGTGCCCAGCCGCTCATGAGGCAGTCGGGAGGCATGGTGGGTTCCAGCCTTGGCCCACCACCCCGGCAGAACCTCACAACAAGCCAGACGACTCCCACCCACTCCATGGGCGCCGCCATTTTCCACATCCGACTTCCCTCTCTTCAGAACTCCACCCAGCCGACTCAGCCCATCACAGCCCGGATCATCGACACCCACCCTGGAGCAGTTTCTTCCTCAATCCAGCCCAGGTATGCTGGTCCAGAGACTCTCAGACATGGGGCAGAGCGGTTCCTTGCTCTCCCTGGCCCAGCCGCTCATGAGGCAGTCGGGAGGCATGGTGGGTTCCAGCCTTGGCCCACCACCCCGGCAGAACCTCACAACAAGCCAGACGAACTCCCCACTCCACTCCATGGGCGCCGCCATTTTCCACATCCGACTTCCCTCTCTTCAGAACTCCACCCAGCCGACCAGCCCATCACAGCCCGGATCATCGACACCCACCCTGCAGCAGTTTCTTCCTCAATCCAGCCCAGGTATGCTGGTCCAGAGACTCTCAGACATGGGGCAGAGCGGTTCCTTGCTCTCCCTGTGCCCAGCCGCTCATGAGGCAGTCGGGAGGCATGGTGGGCTCCAGCCTTGGCCCACCACCCCGGCAGAACCTCACAACAAGCCAGACGACTCCCCACCCACTCCATGGGCGCCGCCATTTTCCACATTCGACTTCCCTCTCATCAGAACTCCACCCAGCCGACCAGCCCATCACAGCCCGGATCATCGACACCCACCCTGGAGCAGTTTCTTCCTCAATCCGCCCAGGTATGCTGGTCCAGAGACTCTCAGACATGGGGCAGAGCGGTTCCTTGCTCTCCCTGTGCCCAGCCGCTCATGAGGTAGCGGAGGCATGGTGGGTTCCAGCCTTGGCCCACCACCCCGGCAGAACCTCACAACAAGCCAGACGACCCCCACTCCACTCCATGGGCGCCGCCATTTTCCACATTCGACTTCCCTCTCATCAGAACTCCACCCAGCCGACCAGCCCATCACAGCCCGGATCATCGACACCCACCCTGGAGCAGTTTCTTCCTCAATCCAGCCCAGGTATGCTGGTCCAGAGACTCTCAGACATGGGGCAGAGCGGTTCCTTGCTCTCCCTGTGCCCAGCCGCTCATGAGGCAGTCGGGAGGCATGGTGGGTTCCAGCCTTGGCCCACCACCCCGGCAGAACCTCACAACAAGCCAGACGAATCCCCACCCCACTCCATGGGCGCCGCCATTTTCCACATTGACTTCCTCTCATCAGAACTCCACCCAGCCGACCAGCCCATCACAGCCCGGATCATCGACACCCACCCTGGAGCAGTTTCTTCCTCAATCCGCCCAGGTATGCTGGTCCAGAGACTCTCAGACATGGGGGCAGAGCGGTTCCTTGCTCTCCCTGTGCCCAGCCGCTCATGAGGCAGTCGGGAGGCATGGTGGGTTCCAGCCTTGGCCCACCACCCCGGCAGAACCTCACAACAAGCCAGACGCACCCCACCCACTCCATGGGCGCCGCCATTTTCCACATTCGACTTCCCTCTCATCAGAACTCCACCCAGCCGACCAGCCCATCACAGCCCGGATCATCGACACCCACCCTGGAGCAGTTTCTTCCTCAATCCGCCCAGGTATGCTGGTCCAGAGACTCTCAGACATGGGGGCAGAGCGGTTCCTTGCTCTCCCTGTGCCCAGCCGCTCATGAGGCAGTCGGGAGGCATGGTGGGTTCCAGCCTTGGCCCACCACCCCGGCAGAACCTCACAACAAGCCAGACGACTCCCCACTCCACTCCATGGGCGCCGCCATTTTCCACATTGACTTCCTCCTCATCAGAACTCCACCCAGCCGACCAGCCCATCACAGCCCGGATCATCGACACCCACCCTGGAGCAGTTTCTTCCTCAATCCGCCCAGGTATGCTGGTCCAGAGACTCTCAGACATGGGGCAGAGCGGTTCCTTGCTCTCCCTGTGCCCAGCCGCTCATGAGGCAGTCGGGAGGCATGGTGGGTTCCAGCCTTGGCCCACCACCCCGGCAGAACCTCACAACAAGCCAGACGACCCCCCACTCCACTCCATGGGCGCCGCCATTTTCCACATTGACTTCTCTCTCATCAGAATCCCACCCAGCCGACTCAGCCCATCACAGCCCGGATCATCGACACCCACCCTGGAGCAGTTTCTTTCCTCAATCCGCCCAGGTATGCTGGTCCAGAGACTCTCAGACATGGGGCAGAGCGGTTCCTTGCTCTCCCCAGCCCAGCCGCTCATGAGGCAGTCGGGAGGCATGGTGGGTTCCAGCCTTGGCCCACCACCCCGGCAGAACCTCACAACAAGCCAGACGACTCCCCACCCACTCCATGGGCGCCGCCATTTTCCACATTGACTTCCCTCTCATCAGAACTCCACCCAGCCGACCAGCCCATCACAGCCCGGATCATCGACACCCACCCTGGAGCAGTTTCTTCCTCAATCCGCCCAGGTATGCTGGTCCAGAGACTCTCAGACATGGGGCAGAGCGGTTCCTTGCTCTCCCTGTGCCCAGCCGCTCATGAGGCAGTCGGGAGGCATGGTGGGTTCCAGCCTTGGCCCACCACCCCGGCAGAACCTCACAACAAGCCAGACGAATTCCCCCACTCCCTCCATGGGCGCCGCCATTTTCCACATTGGACTTCCCTCTCATCAGAACTCCACCCAGCCGACCAGCCCATCACAGCCCGGATCATCGACACCCACCCTGGAGCAGTTTCTTCCTCAATCCGCCCAGGTATGCTGGTCCAGAGACTCTCAGACATGGGGCAGAGCGGTTCCTTGCTCTCCCTGTGCCCAGCCGCTCATGAGGCAGTCGGGAGGCATGGTGGGTTCCAGCCTTGGCCCACCACCCCGGCAGAACCTCACAACAAGCCAGACGACCCCCACTCCACTCCATGGGCGCCGCCATTTTCCACATTGACTTCCTCTCATCAGAACTCCACCCAGCCGACCAGCCCATCACAGCCCGGATCATCGACACCCACCCTGGAGCAGTTTCTTCCTCAATCCGGCCCAGGTATGCTGGTCCAGAGACTCTCAGACATGGGGCAGAGCGGTTCCTTGCTCTCCCTGTGCCCAGCCGCTCATGAGGCAGTCGGGAGGCATGGTGGGTTCCAGCCTTGGCCCACCACCCCGGCAGAACCCTCACAACAAGCCAGACGACCCCCACCCACTCCATGGGCGCCGCCATTTTCCACATTTGACTTCCCTCTCATCAGAACTCCACCCAGCCGACTCAGCCCATCACAGCCCGGATCATCGACACCCACCCTGGAGCAGTTTCTTTCCTCAATCCGGCCCAGGTATGCTGGTCCAGAGACTCTCAGACATGGGGCAGAGCGGTTCCTTGCTCTCCCTGTGCCCAGCCGCTCATGAGGCAGTCGGGAGGCATGGTGGGTTCCAGCCTTGGCCCACCACCCCGGCAGAACCTCACAACAAGCCAGACGACCCCCACCCACTCCATGGGCGCCGCCATTTTCCACATTGGACTTCCTCTCATCAGAACTCCACCCAGCCGACCAGCCCATCACAGCCCGGATCATCGACACCCACCCTGGAGCAGTTTCTTTCCTCAATCCGCCCAGGTATGCTGGTCCAGAGACTCTCAGACATGGGGCAGAGCGGTTCCTTTGCTCTCCCTGTGCCCAGCCGCTCATGAGGCAGTCGGGAGGCATGGTGGGTTCCAGCCTTGGCCCACCACCCCGGCAGAACCTCACAACAAGCCAGACGAATCCCCCACCCACTCCATGGGCGCCGCCATTTTCCACATTGACTTCCCTCTCATCAGAACTCCACCCAGCCGACTCAGCCCATCACAGCCCGGATCATCGACACCCACCCTGGAGCAGTTTCTTCCTCAATCCGGCCCAGGTATGCTGGTCCAGAGACTCTCAGACATGGGGCAGAGCGGTTCCTGGCTCTCCCTGTGCCCAGCCGCTCATGAGGCAGTCGGGAGGCATGGTGGGTTCCAGCCTTGGCCCACCACCCCGGCAGAACCTCACAACAAGCCAGACGACTCCCACCCACTCCATGGGCGCCGCCATTTTCCACATTGACTTCCCTCTCATCAGAACTCCACCCAGCCGACCAGCAGCCCATCACAGCCCGGATCATCGACACCCACCCTGGAGCAGTTTCTTCCTCAATCCGCCCAGGTATGCTGGTCCAGAGACTCTCAGACATGGGGCAGAGCGGTTCCTTGCTCTCCCTGTGCCCAGCCGCTCATGAGGCAGTCGGGAGGCATGGTGGGTTCCAGCCTTGGCCCACCACCCCCGGCAGAACCTCACAACAAGCCAGACGACTCCCACCCACTCCATGGGCGCCGCCATTTTCCACATTGACTTCCCTCCTCATCAGAACTCCACCCAGCCGACCAGCCCATCACAGCCCGGATCATCGACACCCACCCTGGAGCAGTTTCTTCCCCAATCCGCCCAGGTATGCTGGTCCAGAGACTCTCAGACATGGGGCAGAGCGGTTCCTTGCTCTCCCTGGCCCAGCCGCTCATGAGGCAGTCGGGAGGCATGGTGGGTTCCAGCCTTGGCCCACCACCCCCGCAGAACCTCACAACAAGCCAGACGACTTCCTACCCCACTCCATGGGCGCCGCCATTTTCCACATTGGACTTCCCTCTCATCAGAACTCCACCCAGCCGACCAGCCCATCACAGCCCGGATCATCGACACCCACCCTGGAGCAGTTTCTTCCTCAATCCGGCCCAGGTATGCTGGTCCAGAGACTCTCAGACATGGGGCAGAGCGGTTCCTTGCTCTCCCTGTGCCCAGCCGCTCATGAGGCAGTCGGGAGGCATGGTGGGTTCCAGCCTTGGCCCACCACCCCGGCAGAACCTCACAACAAGCCAGACGACCTCCCACCCACTCCATGGGCGCCGCCATTTTCCACATCGGACTTCTCTCTCATCAGAACTCCACCCAGCCGACCAGCCCATCACAGCCCGGATCATCGGCACCCACCCTGGAGCAGTTTCTTTCCTCAATCCGCCCAGGTATGCTGGTCCAGAGACTCTCAGACATGGGGCAGAGCGGTTCCTTGCTCTCCCTGTGCCCAGCCGCTCATGAGGCAGTCGGGAGGCATGGTGGGTTCCAGCCTTGGCCCACCACCCCGGCAGAACCTCACAACAAGCCAGACGACTCCCACTCCACTCCATGGGCGCCGCCATTTTCCACATTCGACTTCCCTCTCATCAGAACTCCACTCCAGCCGACCAGCCCATCACAGCCCGGATCATCGACACCCACCCTGGAGCAGTTTCTTTCTCCAATCCGGCCCAGGTATGCTGGTCCAGAGACTCTCAGACATGGGGCAGAGCGGTTCCTTGCTCTCCCCGTGCCCAGCCGCTCATGAGGCAGTCGGGAGGCATGGTGGGTTCCAGCCTTGGCCCACCACCCCGGCAGAACCTCACAACAAGCCAGACGACCCCCACTCCACTCCATGGGCGCCCGCCATTTTCCACATTGGACTTCCCTCTCATCAGAACCCCACCCAGCCGACCAGCCCATCACAGCCCGGATCATCGATACACCCACCCTGGAGCAGTTTCTTCCTCAATCCGCCCAGGTATGCTGGGTCCAGAGACTCTCGGACATGGGGGCAGAGCGGTTCCTTGCTCTCCCTGTGCCTAGCCGCTCATGAGGCAGTCGGGAGGCATGGTGGGTTCCAGCCTTGGCCCACCACCCCGCAGAACCCTCACAACAAGCCAGACGTACTTCTACCCACTCCATGGGCGCCGCCATTTTCCACATTGACTTCCTCTCATCAGAACTCCACCCAGCCGACCAGCCCATCA
>JAJIBD010006639.1:0-62741 GCA_021461705.1 Cryptotis parvus | reverse complement strand
CACAAAAATGGAGACCAATGCCAAGTACCTGGAAACTAAACAGCTCACTGCTGAACAACCAGCAAGTCATAAAAGAAATCAAAAAGGAAATCCAAAGATTCCTGGAAACAAATGAGACTGAAGACACGGATTACCAGAACTTGTGGGATACAGCAAAAGCAATGTTAAGAGGCAAGTTCATAGCTCTTCAAGCATTCATCAGAAAAGAAGAAAAGGCCATCACAAAAGTCTGACTTCACAACTTAAGATCTTAGAGAGTGATCAACAAAAGGAGGCCTAACCCAAGCAGAAAGAAATTAAATAATAAAACTTAGAGCAGAAATCAACGAGATGGAATGTCAAAAAACAATCCAGAAGATCAACGAAACCAAAAGCTGGTTCTTTGAAAAAAATAAACAAGAGTGACAAACCACTTGCAAGACTTGTAAGAAAAGGAAAAGAGAGAACCCAAATAAATAGAATCAGAAATGAAAACGGGGGACATCACAACAGAAACCATAGAAATTCAAAAGATCATCAGAGATTACTATGAGAGCCTGTATGCCACGAAACAAGAGAACCTAGAAAGAAATGGACAAATTCCTGAATTCCTATAGCCTCCCAAGTCTGCAACTAGAAGATTTGGAATACCTCAACAAACCTATCTCCATTGAGGAGATGGAATCGGTAATCAAAAGTCTCCCCAAACTCAAAAGCCCAGGTCCAGATAGATTCACCAGTGAATTATACAAAACCTTTAAAGAGGACCTACTCCCAATTCTTTTCAAGCTCTTCCAGCAAATTGAAGAAACAGAAATACTCCCCAAATAGCTCTTACGAGGCACATATCACCCTGATACCAAAGCAGACAGAGATGTCACAAAAAAGGAAAACTACAGACCAATCTCCCTGATGAATACAGATGCTAAGGTCTTCAACAAAATACTAGTAAATAGAATCCAAAGAGTCATCAAAAAGATTATACACCATGACCAAGTGGGATTCGTCCCGGGAATGCAAGGATGGTTCAACACCCACTAGTCAATCAACATAATATATCATATCAACAAAAAAAAAAATAGAAACCATATGATTATATCAATAGATGCAGAGAAGGCATTTGACAAGATTTAACACCCGTTCATGATAAAAGCTCTCCGTAAAATGGGGATTGAAGGAACTTTCCTCAAGATAATCCAGGCCATCTACTACAAGCCCACAGCGAGCATCATTCTCAATGGGGAAAAACTGAAAGCCTTCCCTTAACATCAGGGACAAGACAAGGTGCCCACTCTCACCACTTCTATTCAATATAGTACTGGAAGTAGTTGCCATAGCAATCAGGGAAGAAAAAAGACATTAAGGGCATCCAGATAAGAAGGGAAGAAGCCAAGTTGTCACTATTTGCAGATGACATGATATTATACTTGGAAAACCCGAAACTCTCTACCAAGAGGCTCCTAGAAATAATACATTCCTATAGTAGAGTGGCAGGGTACAAAATCAATTCCCAAAAGTCAATAGCCTTCCTATATGGAAACAGCGGAAGAGAAGAAAGGGACATTAAAGAAACTATCCCATTCACAATTGCGCCACAGAAAATCAAATACCTAGGAATCAGTTTGACAAAGAATGTAAAGAATCTCTACAAAGAAAACTACAAAACATTACTTCAGGAAATAAAAGAGGACCTGAGGAAATGGAGACACATTCCCTGCTCATGGATTGGAAGGATTAACATTATCAAAATGGTAAAAATTCCCTAGAGCTTTATACAGATTCAATGCGGTCCCTATAAAGATACCCATGATGTTCTTCAAAGAAATTGAACAAACACTCCTGAAATTTGTATGGAATAATAAAGCCCCCAAGAATAGCTAAAGCAATACTTGGGAAAAAGAAGATGGGAGGTATCACTTTCCCAACCTCAAGCTCTACTACAGAGCAGTTGTAATTAAGACAGTTTGGTATTGGTATAGAGACAGACCTGTAGACCTATGGAATAGAACTGAATATCCTGAAACAGACTCTCAAATATACAACCACTTAATCTTCGATAAAGGAGCAAAAAAATATTAAGTGGAGCAAAGAAAGCCTCTTCAACAAATGGTGCTGGGAAAACTGGGCAGCTACGTGTACAAAAATGAACTTAGAGCCTCCTTCTAACTCCATGAACAAAAGTCAGAACAAAATGGATTATAGATCTCAACATCAGACATGAATCTATAAGGCACATTGAAGAAAACATAGGAGAAACGGCTCTACGACATCGAAACTAAAAGTATCTTTAAAGACGACACACTACTGACCAAGCAAATGGAAGCAAAGATAAACAAATGGAATTATATAAAATTGAAAAGCTTCTGCACCTCAAAAGAAATGGTGACCAAGATATAAAGACAATCCACAGAGTGGGAAAGAATATTCACCCAATATCCATTAATATCCAGAATATATCAGGCACTGGTAGCACTTCACAAGAAAAAAACAGCCAACCCCATCAAAAAATGGGGAGAAGAAATGAACAGAAGCTTCCAAAAAGAAGAAATTCAAATGGCCAAAAGACATATGAAAAAAGTGCTCTTCATCTTTAATCATCAGGGGAGATGCAAATCAAAACAGCAATGAGGTACCATCTCACACCACAGAGACTGGCACACATCCAAAACAGCAAGAACAACCGGTGCTGGCATGGATGTGGGGAAAAAAGAGACTCTCATCCACTGTTGGTGGGAGTGCCGACTGGTCCAGCCCTTTTGGAAAACAGTTTGGGCATTCCTCCGAAAACTAGATATTGAGCTCCCATTTGATCCAGCAATAGCACTCCTGGGAATATACCCGAGAGACCGAAAAACACATAGCAGAAACACTATCTGTACTTCTTTATTCATCTCTGCCCTATTCACAATAGCTAGAATCCGGAAACAACCTAAATGCCTGAGAACAGAGGACTGGCTAAAGAAACTGTGGTTCATCTACACTGTAGGAATACTATACAGCTGTCAGAAAAGACGAAATTATGAAATTTACCTGCAAATGGATGGACATGGAGACTATCATGCTGAGTGAAATTAGTCAAAAGGAAAAGGACAGATATAGAATGACTGCATTCATTAATAGGATATAAATAGATACCAGTGCTTTACTAAATGTGGGAAATGGTAATGGCAGACTAAAACTCACCATTGAATATACACAAAGAGACATAAGTGATAAACTCTAAATATCTGCAGGGCTAGCCACAATGTGTAAAATAAGAAGAGGGAGAAAGAGGGGCGGAGTGATAGCCCAGCGGGGTAGGGCGTTTGCCTTGCATGAGGCCGGCCTCTGCTGGCCTCCTGGGAATACACCTGAGAGACCGAAAAACACATAGCAGAAACACTATCTGTACTTCTTTATTCATTTCTGCGCTATTCACAATAGCTAGAATCTGGAAACAACCTAAATGCCTGAGAACAGAGGACTGGCTAAAGAAACTGTGGTTCATCTACACTATTGAATACTATGCAGCTGTCAGAACCCTATTTTTTGATGGGGTTGGCTGTTTTTTTCTTGTGAAGTGCTACCAGTGCCTGATATATCCTGGATATTAACCCCTTGTCAGATGGGTATTGGGTGAATATTCTTTCCCACTCTGTGGATTGTCTTTATATCTTGGTCACCATTTCTTTTGAGGTGCAGAAGCTTTTCAATTTTATATAATCTCATTTGTTTATCTTTGCTTCCATTTGCTTGGTCAGTGGTGTGTCGTCTTTAAAGATACTTTTAGTTTTGATGTCGGAAGCGTTTCTCCTATGTTTTCTTTGATGTACCTTATAGATTCATGTCTGATGTTGAGATCTATAATCCATTTTGATCTGACTTTTGTTCATGACATTAGAACGAGGTCTAAGTTCATTTTTGTACACGTAGCTGCCCAGTTCTGCCCAGTTCATATGGTATCCTGAGCACCGCCAGGAGTAATTCCCTGAGTGCAGAGCCAGGAGTAACCCCTGAGCGTCACCGGGTGTGACCCAAAAAAGGCAAAAAAAAAAAAGAGGGAGAAAGATGCAGAGACAGAGAGAAAGAGAGAGAGACAGAGAGTGAAAGAGAGGAAAAGGGGGTACCTGCTATTGAGGCAGCCTGGGGGGTGGGCGGGGGGGGTGGGGTACATTGGTGGTGGAAATGGGGCACTGGTGGAGGGATGGGTGCTGGAATACTGTATTACCAAGGACCAATTATGAACACCTTTGTAATTGTATGTCTCACAGTGGTATAATAAAAAATCTTTAAACAAAGAAGAGAGAGGCAGCAGAAGTATAATACTGCCATCAAGACAGTGGGGCTGGAGACAGTAAAGCAGGTAGGGCATTTGTTTTGCATGTGACTGACCTATCCACAGGCACCCCGTATGGTCTCCTGAGCTCTGTCAGCAAGAAGAGATCCCAGGGCACAGAGCCAGGAGTAAACCCTGAGCACTGCTGGGTAGGGCCCCCAAACTTTAAATAAATGAATAAATAAATAAACAAATAAACAAATAAATAAATAAGAGATAGGAGCCGCTGACGGGCCCGGCATCCAGAGTCTTGCAGACGGCTCGGGAGGCGGGAGCCTGGCTCGCGCCGGGCCTCAGCTGACTATGGAACCCCGAGGGAGGGCAGATGGGCTTTGGGAGTGGGCCCGTCGCCTCCGGAGGGTCCCAGAAGCGGCCGGATGGGACTCGCCCACCACGCTAGCCACCATTCTCATTGTCCAGACGCTGGGAGAATGTCCTACGACCAGAGGACCAGCAAAGCCGGTTCGAGCCCAAGTAGGCGGCTCCAAGAGGCGGGAAGCACTGGGAAGTCGTCACACGGAGGCGTGGTCACCCCTTCCCCCTCCATCGTGACTAGCCCGGTTTCCCGCCCAGGAGCCGCTGGCGGGCCCGGCATCCAGAGTCTTGCAGACGGCTCGGGAGGCGGGAGCCTGGCTCGCGCCGGGCCTCAGCTGACTATGGAACCCCGAGGAGGGCAGATGGGCTTTGGGAGTGGGCCCGCCGCCTCCGGAGGGTCCCGGAAGCGGCCGGATGGGACTCGCCCACCACGCTAGCCACCATTCTCATTGTCCAGACGCTGGGAGAATGTCCCACGACCAGAGGACCAGCAAAGCCGGTTCGAGCCCAAGTAGGCGGCTCCAAGAGGCGGGAAGCACTGGGAAGTCGTCACACGGAGGCGTGGTCACCCCTTCCCCCCTCCATCGTGACTAGCCCGGTTTCCCCGCCCAGGAGCCGCTGACGGGCCCGGCATCCAGAGTCTTGCAGACGGCTCGGGAGGCGGGAGCCTGGCTCGCCCGGGCCTCAGCTGACTATGGAACCCCGAGGAGGGCAGATGGGCTTTGGGAGTGGGCCCGTCGCCTCGGAGGGTCCCGAAGCGGCCGGATGGGACTCGCCCCCCCACCACGCTAGCCACCATTTTCATTGTCCAGACGCTGGGAGAATGTCCCACGACCAGAGGACCAGCAAAGCCGGTTCGAGCCCAAGTAGGCGGCTCCAAGAGGCGGGAAGCACTGGGAAGTCGTCACACGGAGGCGTGGTCACCCCTTCCCCCTCCATCGTGACTCAGCCCGGTTTCCCGCCCAGGAGCCGCTGACGGGCCCGGCATCCAGAGTCTTGCAGACGGCTCGGGAGGCGGGAGCCTGGCTCGCGCCGGGCCTCAGCTGACTATGGAACCCCGAGGAGGGCAGATGGGCTTTGGGAGTGGGCCCGTCGCCTCCGGAGGGTCCCGGAAGCGGCCGGATGGGACTCGCCCACCACGCTAGCCACCATTTTCATTGTCCAGACGCTGGGAGAATGTCCCACGACCAGAGGACCAGCAAAGCCGGTTCGAGCCCAGGTCGCGCGGCCGCTTGTGGCCACTAGGGTGGTGAAACAATGATGTTTTTTGGTACACTGCATTCCGCGAACAGCAGGAGGGTTTGCTGAGAGGGAGATATACAGAGGAGGGAGATGACATATAGAGCCGCCGGGTGGTTGGGATTCGGGAAGGGGAGGGAGACAGGACATTGGTGATGGGAGATGGGTTCGGGTGGAGGGTGCATCTTGGAACCCTGTGGAGCCAGGACTCCACATGAGCATCCTTCAATTAAAAAAAAAGGAGAAAAGGTGGAATAAATAAATAAATAAATAAATATCTGCAGGGCTAGCCACAATGTGTAAAAGAAGAGGGAGAGAGATGCAGAGATAGAGAGAAAGAGAGGAAGCAGGGCTACCTGCTATTAAGGCAGCCTGGGGGTGAGTGGGAGGGGTGGAGTACATTGGTGGTGGAAATGGGGTACTGGTGGAGGGATGGGTGCTGGAATACTGTATTACCAAGAACCAATTGCACCTTTGTAATGTAATTCTATGTCTCACGGTGGTATAATAAAGAATAAAAAAAAAAAGAGATAGTTGCAGTGTAACTGATTCCAAAGGGAAAGAATAGTACAATCAACTTTGGCTAGCATATTTCACAACTCAGACTAAACAAACAGATCCTCAGGAATGATCTGTTTATGAATTAAAAAATGTGTCCCAACACATTCCAGCAGAGCAGACTAAATCTGCAGTTTATAGTGTGCACAAAGGAAGAAAAAACCTGTTTTACAAGAAAATTCTTCCAAACACTCAAGGAAATTATTTTACTTGGAAAGAAACTTTCTCAGAAAATAGAAGAAAAAATCCAGCTCTTTTCTCTGAAGCAAACATAAACTTATAATCAAAACAGTAAGGACTAAGAGAGAAGGAAAAATTACCTTCAAATGCAGTCATACTTAGAACCTTATGAAGTTGTAGCAGAGTGAATCCAGGAGACCACAGCTCATGTAGAGACACGCAGATATAAACATACACACGTGACATGCAAAAATAGAGCCTTTTTTAAAATCCCAGAGATGTTCAGTTGGTCCCATCTAAAAATCCAACTTGACATTCAAATGTACAACCTAAAATTCCACTCACCGTATCAAGAGTAATAAAATAAAGAGATAAAACCTGATCATCTTAATATATGAAAAGCTGATGAAACGCAGAATCTGGAGACTCACTAAGAGTGAAGGTATCAAATCTCCTTAAAATAATTTAGAGGCTTTAAGGGATTTCTAGCACCATCCCTGACAAAATCTCAGCCGATTAGCTATTCTGCTCTGGGAAGACAAGCTTGAAAAAGAAGAATATTATGGCAGGACTCTGTCTGATGACACAGGGCTTACTCTATTCCACAACCAAAGCAGTGGTATTGGTTGAATACACAGATCACAGAGGATAAACACACCGATCAATGGATCAGAACAGCCAACCTGTTCTAACCCTAACGTGCTGAATTGACTCTTGACAAAGGCACAAAAGTAACAGAGGAAGGACAGGGTTTTCAAGCAAGCACATGTCAGAGCAAGTGGATGTGGAAAGGGAAGGAAATAATGGTTCTCACATTTGTATAAGCCTCAAACTCTAAAGAAACATTGATTCCAAATGGGTACAAGACCTAAGTCAACTATGACTCCTGCAGAATCAAAGTGTGACAGGAATTCTTTGCTAACTGGGGGAGGTAGAGTTCTTAGACTTGATACCAAAAAAAAAAAAAAAAAGCTATTTACCCAAAAGGAATCACCAGATGAGTGGGACAAAACCACTGTGAAAAGTCAGACTCAGGGTCCAGGGATGTGGGTCAGTGACCAAGTACCCACCTTGCATGCGGGAGGTCATAAGTTTGACCCTTGGTGCCGCCCACACCGGAAGCTCGATGGGCAGCTATGACTGTGATCCAGGCATCACGTTTAAGTGTAAGTGAGCACCTAAACCAAATGTGTGAATTCCCAATTCCAAGCAACAACCACAATGGAGGGATGGAAAAAAGAAGAGCTAGGGGCTGGAGCGATAGCCCAGCGGGTAGGGCATTTGCCTTGCACGCGGCTGGCCTCTCCTGGCCTGGGTTCTACCCCGGCATCCCATATTGTCCCCCGAGCACCGCCAGGAGTAATTCCTGAGTGCAGAGCCAGGAGTAGACCCTGAGCATTGCCGGGTGTGACCCAAAAAAGGCAAAAAAAAAAAAAAAAAAGAAAAAAAGAAAAAGAAGAGCTAAAAATAATAGTCAAAAGTAATATATGGGAAATTTGTTATGTGCCTAAGGGGACAGGTTGGGGATGGGAAGGAAAATGGGGACATTGGTGGAGGGAAGGTTCTACTGGTGATGTTGGAACATGAAATGCCTGAAACAACTGTGTAGTGAATAACTTTGTGTATTGTGTTTTTAAAAAATAAAAAATAAATAAAAAATAATAGGTAAGGGCTTGAGAGATAGGATAGGGGCTAAGGCATTTGCTTGAATGTGGTTAACTTGGGTTTGATCCTCAGCACTGCATATGGGCCCTTGAGTGATCCCTGAGCACAGTCATAGTAAGTAAGCCCTGAGCACTGCAAGGTGTGGTCCCAAGCCCTCTGGCAAATCCAATCTACCTCCTCAACCTCCTTTAAGTAAATGGGAATAGGTCTTTAAGATCTCAAATGATTTTATGCTTAATTTTCCCATTTGAAGTTTCAGTTATGGGGACTTCAATGATAATCACTGTGATTCTGAGAGCCACACGTATTATTTCAGCTGCATTACAGCTCCTATACACTGTCAGAGAAGATAGCTCTGAGCACTTGAACGGGGTCCCCCTTCACTGTATCACTCTATCACTGTCTTCCCGTTCATCATCGATTTGCTCAAGCGGGCACCAGTAACATCCCCATATGTCCTGTCTCATGCTAGTAGAGCCAAGGGCACTGCTTGCTCCAGGAACATAAAGAGCCTCAATCCATTCCATCAGGTCATGGGAATGAGGTCTATAATTGTTACTGGTATTTGGCATATCAAATATGACACGGGTAGCTTGCCAGGCTCTGAGCACTTGAACTCCCCCTTAGGACTTCTTTCCTTGGGGAGAATACAACACAGCTGCCTGGAACTCAGCCCATTTGTAGATTAGAGACCTAACCTAAGTTCAGGTTCCACCACACCCCCAACCCCCCCCCACCCATCCCCCTGCCCCTGTCACCCTGCCTGTAATTCTGAGTCTTCAGAAGAGCTAATCCCCTAACTCTTTCTTCCCCAGATAATAAGTATTCAGGGGTATATGTCAGGAATTTAGTAGAAGCCCCCCTAAAGATCTAGGTGCAAAACTAATCTCCCCCACTTGGAATGGGACCTTATTTGGAAAGGGTCTTTGTAACGACTAAGGATTTGCTATAAGACCTTCTGGGTATGTTTGGAATCTAATGGCAGTGTGGAGAGAAGAGAGGATGAGAAAGGAGAAAGGCAGGTGATGGTAGGGTGGTGCTAGAGGCTGGACGGGTGCATGAGGGGATCCAGAAACTAGAAGAGGCAAGGAGGGCTCCCCAATAACCGGGAGGAAATGATGCTGACTTGGCCTTCTGGTCTCTGCAAGCAAGAGAGAGGGTGTGTCTGTTAATTGAAGTCATTGTGTTGGTGGTCATTTGCTTTCACAGACACAGTAACTGGATACAATGGGCCTCATACAACTCATGGGAGAACCAGGGGTTCACAGTGAGAATGAGGCAGATGTGGGCCAGGCACCGAGATGACACCACATCACCTTGTGGAATCCTTGTGCGAGTCAGTTGGTAGAGCTGCTTAGAGATATGCCAACAAAGTGTTTGGGAGACAACGCCATGGATCAAGGTTGCGTGAGTGAGATGACAAAGCCAGATGTTGCACAAAACTTGGCAAGTCAATCCCCATTCAAATCTCCACGGTTGTCTGTGGGTGCCATTTGTTCATTCCTGTATCAACTTTTTAAGAGAGTGTCAGCGATATGCCAGTCATGTGGGAGCGTGCATAGAGGTATAGCCACGGGCAAAGAAACACAGAGGGCTCCTGAGCCTGTGCTGGAAGGCACTGAGGCACACAGCGAACAAGCCAGGGAATCTGATGTGTGTCAGACAGTGTTAGAGTTACGACCAGGGAAAGGACCTGGGGCGTGCGGGTGTGTGTGCATATGTGTGAGCATGTGTGTATGTGTGCACATGTGTGCAGGGACTATATGATAACCTCCACTTTACATTGTTGATAATGTTCTTTTTGCTGTGTATGTGTGTGTGTTTTGGGTCACACTCAGTGGTGCTTAAGTCTGACTCTTAAGTTGTGCTCAGGGATCACGCCGTGTGGGGCTTCAGGAACTTTATGTGGTGCCAAGGATTGAACCCAAGTCAACTGCATGCAAGGCAAATGCCCTCCCCGCTGTCCTTTCGCTTTAACCCTGATGGTTGACAGTGTTCTTGGGAAGAGCGTGTAAAGCACATGGAATGCTGCCCTATGTGCAATGCTTTATTCAGCCCTATTCCATTGCATCTCAGTCCTGTTGGACACAGTCCGCATTGAATACAGCCCAGTCCACATTGAATACAGCCATTCAACCATATAGAATCAGGTTGTTAGAGGGCCTGATACTGTTTTTAAAAGTTTGGTCACAGGGACTAGAGTGATAGTACAGTGGGGAAGGGAGTTTGCCTTGTATGCCTCCCTGCTCAGGTTCGATCCCCAGCATCCTTTGTGGCTCTCTGAACATCACCAGGAGTGATCTTTGAGCAGAGTCACGAATCTGAGCTCAAACAAACAAAAAACAACAAAAAAAGAAACCCTGAAAAAAAATCAAAACAAACATCATCTAATGGCAGGTTTGGTTGGGTCTTCTCAGATTGTAGGTCACATAACATGCAAGAGGACCTTATGTTGGGTCCTGCAGTAACTACCATGCAGGGCTGGTGAAGCCATGTCCAGACCTGTGTCCATGCCATGTTTATCGCCATAAATTGATGCCTACTGAGTGCAAAGTCTGACCCTCGTACAGGTCCCTGGGTGTCAAATACCCACACTTCTGTGAGCAGGACCACGTTGGGGCAGCAAAGCAGCACCAACTCACTAACTTCCCTCTCCTATTTGACGAGGCTCATACTTATGGTCCATCAGGGAGCATAAAGATAATCCATTTTCTTCTGGGTCCCATGGATTTTACAGATCATTAAAGGATAGGGGTAGGAGAGAAGGTGAGTCCAATTTTTATCCTATTACAGAATAACTTGAAATATTTATTTATTTCTACAAATGTTATCTTTTTGATTTTTATTTTCGACATTTAAAAAAATATTTTATTATACCACCGTGTCGAGCATATTTTTCAACATGCTCTGTACACGGGATTTGTTCCTTTGTGCCTCAAACTGTGGGAGTTCGCCATCTAGTGGTCTAAGGCTGGAATGGCTTTTCCCTTGTCCCATATTCGTTTGAGAAACTCAAGATTGCTTCCTCCATTTAGAAGCAGAGAAAACAAATCATCACACGGGTGCAAATCAGCCATCTATGGTCTAAGGCTGGAATGGCTTTTCCCTTGTCCCATATTCAGTTGAGAAACTCAAGACTGCTTCCTCCATTTAGAAGCAGAGAAAACAAATCATCACACGTGCAAATCAGCAAGCCTCCCTTGTTAAAAAAAAAAGTGATTTTGCATAAGAACTCCACTGAGAACTCTGTTGTAGGAGAATTAACAATTCAACAGTGGGTGAGTGCACAGTGGAGGGAAATGCCCCACCCCAAAGGGGTGGTCCAGGGACCTGCTCTTACGCTTTCCAGAGAGAGACCAGAGCGTCCTCACTCTGAATGGCTGACGCCTCCAGCTTTACTATCCTTGGCAGACTCCACGGTGACAGCGACTGTCTTTAGGAAGAAATCTGCTCTTTGCCCTGGAGAGAGATACTAGTTTCTGAGTCCTTGAGCAAAGTGGCCAGTGCTCTTTGCTTTAAAGTGATCTGGGACAGACACATGGGGACTTTCTCCCAACACATGCAGGAGGAGGATAAAAATGGGTAATTTACCCTTTGTGTAGAGCCTGGCCAAGGGATAGGTCGTCATCAGAGCCGAATAGTGTGATCCCTTGAATCTGCAGTGATTTAGTTAGCCAATCCTAAAATAAGTGACTTGTTGGCTTCCAGTCTGAATGTCAATGTGTAGACACATGATAAAAGATTCCTCCTAGTTCACTGTGAAGAATGTGAGGGTTGATGCAAGATGAAACATCCATCTCACAGACACTGGGACACGGGAGAAGCCGAGGAAGAAACAGAGTGCAGTGCACACTTTAGCTAGAGGAAAGTCAGCCAGTTGTAGAATTCTTTTGCTTTTTAGGTCACACCCGTCAATGCTCAGGAATTACTCCTGGTTCTGTACTCAGAAATTACTCCTGGCAGTACTCGAGGGAACATATGGGATGCCGGGGATATAACTCAGGTCGGCCACATGCAAGGCAAATGGTGTAGCGGCTGTGCTATTGCTCCAGTCCCCCAGTTGCAGAATCTTACCAAGAGTCCACATGGTTCTGCTAAGCATTTTTCACATGCTAACTTCCTCCCAGCAAACTCAACAATAATCCTTTGGTGTGGGTGCTTAGATTAATTCTATTTTACAGAACAGTTTCCTCATCTGTGGATTTCCTGAGAGATCTGAAATGTGAGAAGTGAATTATGGGAAGAAACAAGAGAAGCAAGGGCTGAGGTAGGGCGAGTAGGACCCAGAGTAGGAGGTGAGATGTAGACAGTGGGGTGCCCAAGGGAGACAGAAAAGTGGTTCAGTGAAAATGGAGGAACCCCCAAAGGTGTCAACTGTGGAATGTGATTGATAAGACTAGAGTTTCACTTAAGGCTCCTCCTCTGATGCTTAACTCCCAGATGGACTAAGAGATGATGAATATGGATGCATGGGTGGGTGAGTGAATGGATGGGTGGGTGGGTGGATGGATGGGTGATGGATGGATGGGTGGGTGGGTGGGTGAGTGGGTGGGTAGGTGGATAGATGGGTGGATGGGTGGATGGATGGATGGGTGGGTGGGTGAGTGGATGGGTGGGTGGATAGATGGGTGGGTGGGTGGGTAGATGGATAGATGGGTGGGTGGATAGATGGGTGGATAGATGGATGGATGGGTGGGTTGGTTTCTGTCCACCTATAAATAAATGCATCAATATATCACTTATATCACTTGTCTTCCCATTGTTCATCGATTTGCTCCAGTAACATCTCCATACATCCTGTCTTGTGCTAGTGTAGCCCAAGGGGTATCTGCTCACTCCAGGAACATAAAGAGCCTCAAACCATTCGTTCAGGTGATGGGAATGAGGTCTATAATTGTTACTGGCTTTTGGCATATCAAATACAACATGGATAGCTTGCCAGGTTCTGCCGTGCAGGTGCAATACTCTCGGTAGTAGGCTCTCAGTTCGTGCATTTACTGATGAACTGCAACAGGGAGAGATCGGGTTTTCTCTTGGGTGGAGCTCTGACGAGTTGTGGAGTCCAGATGTTGAAAATGGAAGCCCTCGTGGTAGGGGTTCCTCTGGCTTCTTGCGAGGCTCTGTTGGGATGGCAGGCCAGGGCTAGAACCCGCCTTCTCCCCACCCCCAACACCTCATGATCAGCTGAACACAGGGAGAGCTGGTACATCTGTATGTACATACGTACATACATATGCCGGGTACATATGTATGCATCAATACATATATAAAATAGTTTTGCGTGCACAGAGCATACAATGCAGTTTAAGGAGAGAGAGGTGCCTGCACACTGCTATCCAGTAGTCTTTAGGTTTGTGTGGTTATTTTGTCCTCTGCCATTCTGGGTTTATTTCTGACTCTCAGTCTCTGGCTCATCTTACAAGATTCGTTCCTAGTTACATGATTATGTCAAGTGAGTTTTTATTTCCACCCTTGAATATGTGATAAATATGGCCCTCTTCCTTTAATTTTCCACTTTTAATTTCCATGTTTAATTTTCCATGTTTAATATGGTGATTACATGGAAATTACCAATCAGAAGTATGAAAAGGGAGGAAAAATGAAACACCCTGATTCCACATGATTTTCCTCTTTATCAGAGGGAGAAGAGGAGAATTTGCAGGCACAAGCTTCCATGAACTCCTTTAACAAGGACCTAGGGATGTGGCTCAGGGTGTTGGCCTGCCTGGCACGGGTGAGGCTGGTATCATCCACATAATAAAGACAGCTGCGGCGCTTTCTTGCAGAAGGGGCCCGTTTCATCTCTCTGGGTTTAGGCTAGGGCCGGTGAGTATTAGTGCTACAAAGGGGAAGTGAGCGCCCTGGAGCCCCCTTGATTCTGCACAAATCCTCTGGTTCTTTCTTGAACCACATGGAATTCCCCAAGCCATATCAAGGAGGGCAAAGGTCAGGGCCTGTTGGGCTCTTCTGCAGCTCTGTGAGAGGGTGTTGGGGTTTGGCCACTGGCTTCTTGCATCTACTGGGAGACTCCATTCTTTGCGACTCAAGTCTGGGGCTCACACGGGATGGGGTGAGATGCCAGGAGTGCGCAGGGGGGTCCGGGGGAGCCCTGCAGCGGCGGAGGCCCTGGTCTGCAGGGGTGTCAGTGGGTCAGAAGGAGCCCCCTGCACTGCCCTCTGCGGCAGACTGTCCCACTCTCCCCCCAGTACCCACAGACCCAGCGGACCATCAGGAAGGGGCCTGTATTATTTATAAGTGTGAATTGAGAGTTTGGTACTTTTGAATATTATTATAGTTCTTATGTATGGGGGGGTGCAGAGCTCTGAGTGTAGACAAGCCTGTCTCCTGTCTGCCACCTGCTGACGCAGCCAGGCACCGCAGCCACACCTGCAAGACCTTGAGGGGGCCCTGGATGGTTGATGGTCTGACATAGGAAAAGACTGGGTCCCTGGGATGAACCCAGAGTCACGGCAGAACCTGGCAAGCTACCCGTGGTTTATTTGATATGCCAAAAACAGTCACATCTCTTCGACTCCACCGTTCTCCCTGCATTAACATACGCCTCAGAGACCTGGGCCCTACAAAAGCAGGATGAGAATGCTATTCGGGTCTCCCAGAGAGGAATCGAAAGAGCTATGCTTGAAATATCATGCCTTACTCAAGTGAGAGAAGGAATCGGAGTTCCGACCTCCGTTGCTATTCCAGAATCAGGGACGCTGTCTCATTTGCCAAGGCATCGAAAATCAGATGGGCTGGACATGTAATGCGATTTGGAGACAACCGTTGGACTAGAGCCTTTACCTACTGGATCCAACGGGATGTCAAAAGATCACGTGGCCGCCCACCTACAAGATGGTCAGATTTCTTCGTCAAGACCCTGAACCCTTGAGGCTCTTCGTGTTCCTGAAGCAACCAGATGCCATTGGGCTACACTGGCAAGTGATAGGGTCCAATGGAAATGTTACTGGCACCCGCTCAAGCAAATCAATGAACAACGGGATGTCAAGTGATCAAGTGATCAAGCCCAAAACAGTAACAATAATGGACCTCATTCCCAATGAATGGAGATGTTACTGGTGCCCACTCCAGCAACTTGATGAACAACGGGAAGACAAGTGACAAGTGACATTATGGGGCGGCGGGGGGGCAGTTTTGGGACTCCACCGGCAGTGCTCCCAGACGGCTGATGCCCAGGCCACGGGGCGAGCAGCTTCGATTTCTCCTGCAGGGGGCACTGCAGCGCCCTCAAAGGAGGTTCCCATTATGTGGAAGCTTCTCTCCATGTCAGCGCAAAGTGCACCCCGCCGGGTCTCCTTTGCCCGGTGTCTGTTCTCAGAACATCAGGGAGAGACTGATCCCCTGATGTCGCCCCCAAGGGAAGACTTCTGAGGCCCCCAGGTGGGTCTCCACAGGCACTGTGGGCTGACTTCTGCGCATGCTCACAGCCAGTGCTCCTCTGCCCTGCGAGTGACCACAGGTTTATCCCTGGGAAAACGGACTGAGGTCAGAACGGCGCATGCTCAGAAACGCACATCCCAGCTGTGGAGTACATGCAAGAGCCAGCCTGGAGTGGCGGAGCCATAGCATCCTGGGAAGGCGCTGCCTTGTACACAGAGGACCAGGTTCGACCCCCTGCGCGGGGCTGGGTGTAAGCCCTGAGCACCGGACAGGTGTGATCCCCAAACCAAAAGGAAAAGGAAAGCAGAGCGGAGAACGGAAACTACAAATACGCGCCCAAACCAAAACTACGGGTTTTATTTTTGGTTCTGTTTTGAGCCAAACCTAGGTGGTGTTCAGCGCTTACCCTTGGCTCTGTGCTCAGGGATTACTCTTGTTGGACACTAACTGGGGTGTTGGTCAAACCTGGGTTGACCACATGCAAAGCAAATGTCTTACCTGCTTGCTATGTCTCGTGCCTTAACGGGTCCCTTTCTTGGGGAAACTAGCCGAACCGAACCCAACCGAACGGAAACGAAATGAAACGAAACGTAAGGAAACAAAACAGCAACAAAAGAAAACTGCTCTCCCTATAGCTACTCACCTGGGCAGGTGTGGAGTCAGTGAATGTCACGCTGACTCAGGCTGCGTAAAGCCACTGTGCTCCTTCCAATACCCCCGCCCTCCTCCCTCCCCCCACATCATTTATTTATTTATTTATTTATTTATTTATTTATGCTTTTTGGGTCATACCCGGCGATGCTCAGGGGTTACTCCTGGCTTTGCCAGGAATTACTCCTGGCGGTGCTTGGGGACCATATGGGATGCCAGGGATCGAACCCAGGCCGGCATGGGCCCGCTGCTTGCAAGGCAAACGCCCTACCCTCTGGGCTATCGCTCCGGCCCACACACACATATCATTTAACAGGGAAACAAAAGGCCTTTATCAGCTTCCACTGCCGCTGCCTCAGGATTTTTTTTTTAAAATATGGAACGCTTCACGAATTGGCGTGTAATCCTTGCTCAGGGGCCATGCTAATCTCTGTATCGTTCCAATTTTACTACATGTGCTGCCGAATTGAGCACTCAGGATGTTTGTGATCTCAGCTCAACCCCAGCATTCTTCTATTTTTTGCTTAGAAAATGCTGGCACCCACTCCCCAGAGACTCCAGGGCAACTCCCAGACACTCAGCTATCTCCAAGTCTCCAAGGGAGAGGCTCTGGGCTGAGAACCAGGACCAGCTCTGCTGGAAACCAGTGTGATTTTGGGGGGGGGCAGGAAGTGGGACTCCTGAAGTCCGTTTTTAGCTTGCCTGAAAGTGTGGGGGGCTCTCCTGCGTCAAGGAGAGACCCACACTGTGAGGAATGGGTCTACATTCCCATCCTTTCAAATTCACCCAGAGTCCGAGCTAGAAGGGGACGTGCTCGGGGTTATATTTTCAAACTAAACACTCAAATAAAGACACACATGCTTCAAATCGGAGAGTTGAGGGTATTAAAAGATGGGGGTGTAGGCATATGGAGGCTGGGGGTGCTATCTCCACCACCTCCTGATGGGACCTAAAATCCAGAGAGAGAGAGAGAGAGACAGATAGACAGATAGACAGATAGACAGAGAGACGGGGAGAGAGAGGGAGAGCGAGAGGGAGAGAGAAAGAGGGAAAGGGAGAGAGCACTGTCAATTAAATACATTATTTCTGCGCTTTAGATAAAAGAAAGAACTTTAATTATCTCAGTTTTCAGGGGTGCCCTAGGGAAGCAGTCAGACAGTCAGACAGAGTGAATCCTGTTACTTTTTTTGCCTTAAGATGCAGGCCTTTCCATTCACAGGGTTTTGACGAGCAGGCCATGTTTGGTGGAGGAAAAGCACACTTTGAAGTCAGGAAGAGATGAAGTATCTTTCCTGCAGGCCCCAGGTAATTTTGACATCGGGGCTGATCAAAAACTCATGTATGCTTCAATGAGGGTGCACGCTTGAGAAAAACATAGTCGTCAGATCAGAATTTAACATTCCCCTAACAGGTTAAAGGCTGCGTCTGCTTCTTAGAGGAGCTGACTGAACAGATGAGGCTGGAATTGTACATGGGCAGGAGCTTCCCAGCCCTTTCCTGCTTAATGAAACTCAGTGTGTGTGTGTGTGTGTGTGTGTGTGTGTGTGTGTGTGTGTGTGTGTGTGTGTGTGTGTGTGTTTCCTTTAGAAAGAAAGCCATGAGGAGAAATCAACTTTACCCAATTAAAAATGTTTAGTTGCAGTATGCACCATTGCCTACGTTGTAGAACTTTGCTGCTACAAAGTTCTGGAATCTCTTTTGCCCTGGGGAATGACACACCCAGAGTGTCCAGGATTGAACGTGGGTGGGCCGGGTGCAGACAAACACCCCCTACCCACTGTTCCATCCTTTTTGTTTTGACATTTTGGGTTACACTGGACATGCTCAGGTGTTACTTCCGGCTCTGCACTCAGGAGTTCCTCCTGGTGGTGCTCCAGGGACCATATAAGATACAAGGCAAATGTCCTCCGCACTGTACCATCACTCCACACCCCCTCCTGTCTTTCTGATCCCACCCAGAGTGTTATAGAAGCTACCAGAACAATGACTTGGCACGGACAGATTCCCTATCATGCCTCCGTCGGCCCAGATCTGCAGGTCTGGGAGTTGTTAGGCTCCTATGTGGGCTCCCTGCAGGCTGGCTGTGGGGCTCCTGTCCCAGGTTCTGGGAGCAGTGGGGTTACGGGAGGCAGGGAATGGAAGGAGAAAGGAGCTCTCTGCTCTGCTCCAGCCTTTGAGGCCTGGCCGGGTGGGGGTGTAAATGAAAGTGCAGAACCATGACAGGTCCCTGAATCTTGCCCCTCCTGTCATCATGGCCTCCACAGTCCTCGACACCCCCCTCAGGATATTCTTGTCGTGCCAAAATCTCCTTTGGGGGAATGGAGCAATAATACGACAGGCAGGGTGTTTGCCTCCGCATGCCACTGACATGGGTTTGATCCTCAGCATCCTATACGGCCCCCTGAATACCAGCAGGAGTAATTCCTGAGTGCAGAGCCAGGAGCAATCCCTGAGCTGAGAGTAACCCAAAAAGCCAAGGAAAGAAACCTCCTTCGGACCCAGGCTTCTGTGTGCTGGGTGCTTTGGGTTCTCCCCTGCACTAGTCTGATATTGCTGATGGAGCATTTTCAACAGGCTGTGTCCTGCCAAGCTGCTGTGGAGACTCACACGCAGCCGCCTCCGCCACCGTGGGCTGAGTGAAACACGGGCCCTTAGTCAAAGACACTTCCCCGGGCTGTATCCATCACACATCATGCCCAGAGCAGCTGTCATTGTGAATCCCCTTGGCGCGTGTGGCGTAGTAAATGTTATCTGCTTGCCAAGCTGGTGGCTTCCTCTCTCAGGGTGGGGAAGGGAAGATGCCTGGAACTTTTTGGAGAGTCCCAGTTTGCTACTGAGAGAAGGAAGGCTCCAGACTG
Source organism: Cryptotis parvus (assembly GCA_021461705.1). Taxonomy (NCBI): domain Eukaryota; kingdom Metazoa; phylum Chordata; class Mammalia; order Eulipotyphla; family Soricidae; genus Cryptotis; species Cryptotis parvus. Next base: position 43,583 of record JAJIBD010006639.1, on the reverse strand, counting down.
GGGAGGAGATATAGCTAGGTTCTGCGCCCCGGCTCGGCCTCGTGGAGACTATTCTGTGGGGACCAAGGTAGCAGATCTTACTGCATGGCCATGCAACGTTCTTCTTTGAAATTGCTACAGGAACAGAGCTCTGGTGCAGGGAGTGTGTCACACTCCAAGGACAGCTGATTCTCTCTGGCCCTGCCCAGGACAGTCTAAGTGGAATTATCCTGGTTCTCTCTGGAAGTAGCTGTACTGGGCTTCCTAGGGCTGTACCAAGAAGTTTTTTTTTTTTGCTTTTTGGGTCACATCCAGCAATGCTCAGGGGTTACTCCTGGCTCTGCACTCAGGAATAACTCCTGGCGGTGCGTGGGGACCATGTGGGATGCCAGGGATGGAACCCGGGACAGTCGTGTGCAAAGCAAACACCTTACCTGCTGTACTATTGCTCCAGCTCCTGTACCAAGCAGTTCTAGGGAGCATGGGGTGCCCTCTTTCCAGCTTCACCAGCACCCTTGCAGACCTGAGGTAAAAGTATATATGCGTGTCTGTGTGTGTGTATGTGTGTGTGTGTCTTTGTGCCTGCTATGGTGTGCATGCACGTGTGTGTGTGTTTGTGTATGTGTGTGTTTGTGTATGTGTGTGTGTGTTTATACCTGCTATGGTGTGTGTTTGTGTATGTGTCTTTGTGCCTGCTATGGTGCACATGCACGCATATGTGTGCGCGTGTGTGTGTGTCTTTGTGCCTGCTGTGATGTGCGCACACATGCGTGTATGTGCATGCATCTTTGTGCCTACTATGGCACGCCGCGCGCCCATGTGTGTGTGTCTTTGTGCCTGCTATGGTGCTTTCTTGTCTGCCAGAATTCTGGGTGATACAATTTCGTGTGTGTCTGTGAGAGACTCACAAACATGGGGCAGAGCTGCTACCAGCTCTCCCTGTGCCCAGCCACTCACGAGGCACCCGGGAGGGATGGCGGGTTCTAGCCCTGGCCCACCATCTCAGCAGAACCTCGCAACAAGCCAGATGACCCCCACTCCATGAGAGCTGCCATTTTCCACATCCGGACTTCCCTCTCGTCAGAACTCCACCCAGCAGATGAGCCTATCACAGCCCGGATCGACACCCATCCTGCAGCAGTCTTTTTTAAATCCAGCTCAGGTATGTTGATCCAGAAACTCACAGACATGAGGCAGAGCTGCTACTGGCTCTCCCTGTGCACAGCCACTCACGAGGCACCCAGGAGGGATGGCAGGTTCTAGCCCTGGCCTGCCACCCCAGCAGAGCCTCACAACAAGCCAGACGGCCCCCTCTCCAGGAGGGCCTCCATTTTCCACATCCGGACTTCCCTCTCATCAGAACTCCACCCAGCAGATGAACCTATCAGCCCAGATCATCGACACCCACCCTGCAGCAGTCTTTCTCAAGTCTGGCCAAGGTATGCTGATCCAGAGATTCACAGACATGGGGCAGAGCTGCTACCGGCTCTCCTTGTGCTCAGCCACTCACGAGGCACCCGGGAGGGATGGAGAGTTCTAGGCCTGGCCTACCACCCCAGCAGAGCCTCGCAACAAGCCAGATGATCCCCCCACTCCATGATGGCTGCCATTTTCCTTATCCGGACTTCCCTCTCTTCAGAACTCCACTCAGGAGATGAGCCTATCACAGCCTGGCTAGTGTGGCGCAAGCAGCTGCATGGTTCATCAGTAAATGCTGGATTTAGAGGTGACTACGAGTATGCCACCTGCACGGCAAGCCTGGCAAGCCTCCCTTGTTGTATTTGATATGCCAAATACCAGTAACAATTATAGACCTCATTCCCATGACCTAATTTAATGGTTTGAGGCTCTTTATGTTCCTTGGAGCAAGCAGATGCCCTTGGGCTCTACTAGCATGAGACAGGACATATGGAGATGCTACTGGTGCCCACTCGAACAAATCGATGATGAACAGGAAGACAGTGATACATTGATACACTAGTCTTTCAGGAGACTTGAAATCGGTACACACCTTCATCGGTACACAGTGATGCAGAATAATTATCAGTTTACTCAATGAGATGATGTTCTTTTAACAATTTAGAAACAAATAAACAAAAACACCTTTACCAGGTTGAAATCAGAAAGTCTCATACTCCTAAGAAGCTGTCCATAAAATGACAATGCCAATCTTTCAGTTCCAATGAAAGAAGGTTCTCTTTTTATTTTATGTATTTTTTGTCTGCTGTCTATCTGTAAACCAAACCGCCTGCCGACGTGCCTGCACACATTCACTCATGCCCTGTCATCTCCCCTGCCCTGCTGGCACAGCCTCCGAGTGAGGCCAGAGCCAACTTCCATCCCATCCCCAAGACTTGCCATCTTGCAAAGGGAAGAATCCATGCACCCCCAATTCAAGACCCTTTGCCACCTGTTCTACAGGCACGTAGGGCCTGAGTGGCCCCACTGTCTCTCAGCCATTCTGGCTGTGCTTGCCTCTGCCCCTGGCCCTTTGCACGGGTAGTTTCCTGGTCTGGAGCTGAGCCCTGAGATGCAGCGGGTTCTGCTGAACATGGCAGCTGGGATCTGATGAGGTCATAGTGGCAGCTCAGCCTCTGCCACCTTAGAGACCAGCAGATGTGAGGTACCCAGTGAGACTTTGAGTGTGGCCAGCAGAGGCCAGCAGGAAACAGGGTGCCCCTAGACATCTGAGACCTTAGTTCAGCTCATGAAGGGCTGGAGGACCATGGGGATGAATTCAGGTGCTGGAGTGTGAGCTTGGCCAGGAAGAGTTGTCGAGAGCACAGACCCTGCACAGGGTCCTGTAGAATCGCACCAGGCTCCCCTGCCACCCTGCGTCCATGGCCAGTGGCTGCTGCTATCTGCTGCCCCAGTATCTTTAGGACATCTGAGTGACTGTCCGCTCACCCCTGGCAGGAGGGGTGCCCTGCTTTCCAGGACAGTCTGTTTCTCACCTCTGAGAGGACCCACCCTGAATGCCCAGGACTTGCTGATAGGGACCTCATGGTTTTGTGGGATGGTGGTTGGGTCTGTCTCAGAGACGCCCAGCTCTGGAGGGGGCAGGGGACTGTTTTCACAAATCACGGAAAACCTCTGTGGAACAGGGGTTTTGCCGTGTGGGGAGACGGCTTCCCTTCTATCATGAGTAATTGTCGGCACAACTGCATGCTGCAGCGGACAGCGACTCACACAGGTGTCTCCTGGATTCGGGGGGGGGCGCTGCAGAGGATCCATATTCCCTACACTGCTGACACCTGTGTCTGGGGCTTGACTTATGCTTCTGATGCTGGCCAGGAGAGGAGATTCCCACGCTCACCCTGAGTGAGTCAATTGCTAGACTTGCTCACAGAACTCAGAGGGGTGTTTCCCACTGATGAAGGCCCACTCACTCCTTAGGAGCTGAAAAACAACTCAGCAGGGGCCAGGAGGAAGCCACATGCTAGGTGGGGTTCAGGGAAAGTCAGGCCTCCTCAAATCTGTGCCCATCCAACCACCTTGTTACATAGTTGTATGATTCAACCCCTTCCTTGTATGGCTCGAGCTTCATGCCTTCAACTATCCCCCCTACTCCCACCCCAGCTCTATGGTTTGGTCCACCCCCTCTCCCCAAAACTCCATGGTTTAATGATCTCTCCCACAAACTCACCCCTAAAGTAGTCATCACTCAAGACCCTAATAAGTCCCCTACCCCCGTTCTTATCTCTCTACTTCCATATTTTTATGATGACATTTTAATACAAGAGGAAGCTGCAAGTGCAGAGTTCTAATGGAATCTCAAGCAAAGGGCCTGAGCTTCATAGCCAGGGGCTGGCTCAGTATGAAAGGAAACCTGACCAGCAGTTCATGACCACAGCCAGTACGAAGGATGAGTTCACAGCCAAGAATACCAAGCACAACTGCATGCTGAGTCCACCTCAATAAATAGTGCCCACACACACCTGATCATTGAATATATTTGGTCCAAATTTTGTGGGTTGTATAGCAGAATTGTCACTTGTCTTTCCATTGTTCATCGATTTGCTCGAGTAGGTGCCAGTAATGTTTCCATTTATTGGGAATGAGGTCCAGTATTGTTACTGTTTTTGGCATATCGAACACACCACAGGTAGCATGCCAGGCTCTGCCATGGCTCTGGGTTCATCCCAGGGGACCCAATCCTTTTCTATGTCAGACCATCAACCACTCAGGGCCCATAGGGCTGAGCCCTGGGGATGGAGACAAACCTGTCTCCTGTCTGCCACCTGCTGATGCAGCTGGGCACTGCAGCCACACATGCAACATGTAGAAGCAAAATATATATTTGTAGGTGCCAGAGTGATAGTCCAGCGGGTAGGGCGTTTGCCTTGCACGTGGCTGGGTTTGATCCCTGGCATCCCATATGGTCCCTCGAGCACTGCCAAGAGTAATTCCTGAGTGCAGAGCCAGGAGGAACCCCTGAACCCCAAAAACAATATATATAATATATATTATATATATATATATATGTATATGTTTGTATATACAGGCAGTAGAATGGGGGACCGATGTGATATCGCAGGACTTGGGAGGAGCAGTGTGTGGGGGGACTTAGGCCCCAGACCTGTCATTTGGGAGGTTTTGACCTTTTGATTCATTACCCGACATGCAGCCTTGCTCCTACCCCTAGTTTTTCAGAGATGTGAAAGGGCCTGAAGACCAGCCAACACCCAGATCAGACAGTCAGCAAGAAGAACTAGCCTCAGGGAGAAACTTCTGGCAAGCATCACTTTGCAGACTTTCTGGTTGTCTGGGAAAAATGGCCCCAGAGAGGAGGGATACCCCTGGCTGACTTACCTTCCAGAAGAAGCAGAGTGGGGCAGGGACCAGGATTCCAAAGCAGGAGGCCCGCAGAGGAGCCAGCACATTCTGTTGCTCTCCCCAGGGCAGGCAGGCCTGGGTGCTGCTCCCTCCTGCCTTAGCCAGGCATGAACTCCCCCTAGACCTCAGCTGCTCCTTGAGGAACAGTGGTTCCACCTAGAACCAGCCCCAGTACCCGTAGGAGCCCCTGTGGGTCGTTACTGACTGGGGAGGGGGTAGAGGTGAGAAGCAAATGGAAACCTTTGGGAGTGATAAGAACATTCCAAGGCAGAGAGCCCGTGTGGTGGTGGGGGGCTCAGACACTCAGGAGCCTGTGGCAGCCTTCACTCAGGACCCTAATAAGCCCCCCACTCTGGCGTTGCCCATTCGGCTATCTCCCTGACTTGGCCACCTTCATAGATTCTGCTCAGTATCCCTTGATGAAAACCTGCTGCCTTTGGGTTTGGCTTATTTTATCCTCTCAGCCCAATGTGGTTCAGCTGTGATGAAGAAAGCACAGATGCCCTGTGGACGTGGGAAACCCTGATGCGGGCACAGTGGGGAGCAGATGTTACCTGGATTAGATCTTCAGTGTTCCCCACGCCTCCCTTGCTCTAGAAATGCAATGTGGACGTGTGCTGCCAGAAACACCTGGGCTTCTGGGTAGATTCTGAATTCACTCTTGGTCATTGCTCAGAAACCTCTTAACCATTTAGTTACCATGTTTTTCACATTCAGGTATTTGACTAAGAGGGTTATGACCCCTGGTTTCAGAAACTAGAATGTAGATCGCTTAGCAAAATTGTGAACCCCTGTTGTGTGCCAGACAGGATGCTGGGGATAGTCGTCCCAAGGTACTGTTGTGTGTGGCTCATCCCTCTCCCCAAATACTACCATCAGTCCTCCAATAAGTAAAATACTGGTCAAGGAGATGTTCAGATAAGGGAATTTTTTGGGAGGGCATACCCAGCAATGCTCAGGGCTTACCCTTGACTCTGCACTCAGGGATCACTCCTGGTACGGTTCAGAGGACCATATGGGGTGGTGGGGATTGAACCTGGGTTGGCCACATGCAAGGCAAGCATCCTCCCCACAGACTTCTTGCTCTGGCTCCAAGGGCATTTTTTAATGTATTGGGAATGGCTGAACTCAGGCTTCTGGCTGTGCATATGTGTCTATGGCACATGTGGAGGTGTCGCTACTGAGCAACGTGTGTATCAGAGTAGCAGAATTGATCCAGTGAGGGTGTGGGAGACTGAGTGGAGCCCAATGGAAACCTTAGTATTACAGCAGGCAATTCAGCAATACCACATGTGTTGAGAAATCAGATATTTGGTTAAACATTTTCCTGGTACCTTCATTTTGAGACTCTTCCTACCTGCCCTTTTGCCTGTTCAGTCCTGAACAATTACCTGCTGCTCCCATCAAACAGCCTGATCCTCTGGTTCTGATAATCCCTCTCCCGTGCAACACCCGTCCTTCTCTTCAATATTCCCCTACCCCACCTCCACCAATCCCCTGCCAGCAGCTTCCTTGCTGGATCTTCTCCACTAAGTCCCACTCTCCCTAGTTGGCCCCTTTTCCAGGTATTGGCAGATTGCCAAGGGGAGTGGAGAGTTGGAGAAAATGCGTACATCAATGATCAAGAGCCTCATCAATGATCATGCCCGCAGGGAATTATCAAGGTCTCATAAAAAATGTCTGGAAAGTGGTGTCTCTGCTTTAGGAATCAATAAAATGCAAATTACACCAGTAGTCAGTGGCGCTTCCTACATGAACTGGTGGGAATGAAAAGAGGCTAATACTTGGCTTCATGACAGCATAAAGAGACTAAAAGGGGTAAAGTTTTGAGCAGATCTCATGGTAATGTGAATCAAATAGGCCAGAGGATGGACTAGTCCATGTGAAGGGTTGATTGTCAGGATGGAGAAACAAATCTAATTACAAGAGTGTTCTTTGCATAAGCGTTTGGGAGCAGAAATGCTCGGTGACAGAGATAAAGTTAAATGCAGAGGAGGGAGAGTAGAGTCATGAGCACACGGATGTCATGCAGTGGTTAAGTTACTCAGACTGGGTTGTGTTAGCGAATCTGATCAGGTTATTGAAAGCCAAAAGGACTCTCGAAACAGAGCAAGGAGCCCGTACCAGTTTTGAATGCAGTAACCATGAGGAAGACTCCGGGACTCAGCTAAGTGTTAGATTTCTGATGAGAGCAGACAGCAGTGAAAGTCAGTAGGGGAAAGGGCAAAGTCAGAGCTGCACTCCGGGGATGTGGAGATTGCCTCCCAAGAGCTGAGCCCACCTTTGATTATGGGCAGTGCTGAAGAGCGCATTTCAGCTCCCATTTGTTAACATTCGAGTACAGCAAAATCCTATTTTTCAGGCCTACATTTAAGGGAGCATTTTGGAGCAGACAATGCTAGCACCAGGTTAAAGCTGCCTGCTCCTGGGAGGGAGCGATGTAAAGGAAGAAGGACTCCATCTCATAAAACTATTGAATACTGTTGTGTATATGAGCATTTTTGGTTTGGGGGCCACACCTGGTAGTGCTCAGGATTTACTCTTTGTTTTTGTGCTCAGGGCTCACTGCTGGCAATGCTTAGGGGGTCCATATGAGGTGCTAGTGATTGGGGGCACCTGGGTTTGGGGTGTCCAAGGCAAGCACCTTATCCCTTGTCCTATTTGCTTTACCTTGATGTCTTCCATGTTCAAATTGTGCAACACTCACGGCAATTAGAAATGAGTCTATGGCTGGTAAAACTCAGTTGCTCTGACCTGGTAACTCTCTGGGGAGGCTTGAACACCATCTCCCCAGGAGTTTGCTGGACAAGATCGGTATTGTCCCAGTTGTTGATAGTTGAATCTCTCGAACATGTCTGGACCTGTGCCACATTGCCTGCACCAGTATTTCTCAAGCTTTTTCCCAACTGCGGTCCCCTTCTAAACTCTTCCTTCCTGTGGCCTCATTGGCACAACTTTCACCTTGGAATTTCCTAGGGACCCAAAAGTGGACCATCTGTGTGTGAGTTGAGAAATGCTGGCCTATAGAATGTTCTAGAATGGGCTGGAGCAATAGCCCAGCTGGTAGGGCATTTGCCTTGCACGCAGCCGGCCCATGCCGGCCTGGGTTCAATCCCGGCATCCCATATGGTCTACCGAGCACCGCCAGGAGTAATTCCTGAGTGCAGAGCCAGGAGAAACCCCTGAGCATTGCCGGGTGTGACCCAAAAAGCAAAAAAAAAAATAATAATAATAATAAAAAAGAATGTTCCAGAACTATTTGATGAGCAGCGATATGGATCTGTTGACTCTATTTTCCCAACAGAATTGGCTTCTGTCATTCTTACAACCAAAGTGTGGAGTTTCTAGGGTCTAGTACCTGTTGTAGGCGTGAATGAGTAGATTTGGGGCTGGTGTTCTGGCAGCTGCAAGCTGGTGACGAAGCGGAGGTGCTGGGGGCGGGCTGCTCCTCACCCAGTACAACTGTCCTTAGAGGAAGAGACACAGTGTGGAGCTGGAGGATGGGAGAGTTCTGGAATTGGATGAGGGGAAGCTGTACCTAGATTTCATTTAGTCAGAATGTGACTTCACCTGCCAGGGCTCTTCTCTTGGGAAGAGGGGCTGTCCCACGGGAATTCATACCCTTATTTTTTAATTAATATTTTAGAATTGGAATTAGAAGAAGTTGAATAATAGCAGGTGTAACCTCTTTGCATTAATACTCTCAGGCTTGATGTTGGAATAAGGAAGTACGAGGAAGTTGATAAGTGGGGTATCCCTGTATTGAGGAAACAGCAAACTAGACCTGGATGGTTGGCATTTGGGAATGGGCTCCCAATGTTCCCAGAATCTGATCTGATCTGTTTGTTGATTTTTAGTGTGCACTCTCGCCCAGTTTATCATGGGGTTAGCTCATTGAAATGAAAGGTCATACATGTCCAGGGAGATCCACGGAGATTTAACATGAGGGTTGTCAGTTGTAATCCATGAGAGTCAGAGCCCCTAAGTTAAATGCATGAGTTTAGTATCGACTTTATGTGAGAGTTTTTTCACTCCTTACCTTATTCAAATGATCAGATCAAGTGAATGAAAAGAAAGGATAAAGCCCAGTTATGTTTGAATATCAGATAAACTACTAATGGTCTCTTTTTACACTATAGACCTCAAATTTACACGAGATATACTCTCACTGTGCAATGTTTGAGACATGTTTATACTAAGAATAATACTAGTCTGACATTCAAATTTAGCTGGGTGTAGTCTGTGTTTTATATCATCTAAAAGAAACGGACTTTTATAATATCCTTTCTGTTTTAGTGCACTGGTCAATCAAAATCAAAGTGCATAGCACTGAAGTTCAAAAGTGTCCTACTTCCTGATGCCCAAATCACTTTGCAATTATTTTTGTACTGTTTGAAATTTTTCTTATACTTTCTTCTTTGATATTAATCATCTGTATTGATGAGATAATAAACAAGGCTTGTTGTTGATAATGAATTTATTCATTCAACTGCTAGATTTAATTAGAAAGACATATAACATGCCAGCAGATATTCTGGTTTTCTTTAATCATTCCCAGACATAATGCAGTAAAACACGATGATTTTTAATGTTTTGCATATGTTAACCTAAATGTGGGGTTAATTCACTTCACTTGATCACTCGAATCCCATTATTCATCGATTTGCTCGAGCGGGCACCAGTAACATTTCCATTGGATCCTATCACGTGCCACTGTAGCCCAATGGCATCTGGTTGATTCAGGAATATGAAGAGCCTCAAACCGTTCCTTCAGGGTCTTGACAAGGAAGTCTGACCAGGGGGTTAATTAAATTATTTATTTGCATGATATATACCCGGAAGGGAAGGCAGGTTCTAGCCCTGGCCTGCCAACCCAGCAGAGCCTCGCGAGAAGCCAGAAGAACCCCCGCACCATGAATGCCACCATTTTCCACATCCGACTCCCCAATTCATCAGAGCTTCACCCAGCAGAAGAGCTGATCACAAGCCCGGCTTGTCAGAGACCCACCCTACAGCAGTCTTTTTCAAGCCCAGCCCAGGCTTTGTGGCTGTGCGGTTCATCAATAAATGCACGAGATGAGAGGAGACTACAAGAGCATTCCACTAGCACGACAGAGCCTGGCAAGCTACCCGTGTTGTATTTGATATGCCAAATACCAGTAACAATTATAAACCTCATTCCCATGACATGATGGAATGGTTTGAGGCTCTTTATGTTCCTGGAGTGAGCAGATGCCCTGGGCTACACTAGCATGTCACAGGACGTAGGGAAATGTTACTGATGCCCGCTTGAGCAAATCAATGAACAACGGGAAGACAAGTGACAAGTGACAAGATTTTATTATACCACCGTGAGATATAAAATTACAAAGTTGTTCATGTTTGGGGTTTTGGCCATACAGTGTTCCAGCACCCATCCTCCCACCATTGCTCATTTCCCACCACCAATGTCCCTGATTCCCTCCCCTTCCCCTAGCCTGCCTCTATGGCAGGTTCTTTATCTCTTTTCTCTCTTTCTCCTTCTCTCTTTCTCTCTTCCTTCTCTTACATATTGTGAATTGTAATACATATACTTAGAGGTTGTCGTGGTGTATCTTATTGCCTATATTTAATACTCAATTCTAGGTTGGGATTAGCCCTTTTGACAATTATTAGCACATTGTTCCCTTCTCTGTCTTACCTAACCTCTGACTCCCACACACTTGTGGTAATTTCCGCCTTTGACAAGACCTCCTGATCTAAGTTTCGCCTGACCTTGGATTTTGGTATCATAATATGTGTGTGTGTGTGTGTGTGTGTATATATCTATGTCATGCAAATAAATGCAGTCATTCTATATCTGTCTTTTTTCCTTCTGACTAATTCCACTCAACATGATCCTCTCCATCTCCATTCATTTATAGGCAAATTTCATAACTTCATTTTCCCCTAACAGCTGTATAGTATTCCATTGTGTAGATGTACCACAGTTTCTTTATCCAGTCATCAGTTCTTGGGCATACTGGTTGTTTCCAGATCCTGGTTATTGTGAACAGTGCTGCTATGAAAATAAAAGTGCAGATGGTGTTTCTGGCTTCCCAGGGTATATCTCCAGGAGTGGTATGGCTGGGTCAAATGGGAGCTCAACTTCTAGTCTTTGGAGGAATGTCCATATTGTTTTCCAGAAAGGCTGTACCAATCGACATTCCCACCAACAATGAATAAGAGTCCCCTTTTCCCGCATCCATGCCAGCACTTGTTGGTCTTACCCTTTTGGATATGCACCAGTCTCTGTGGTGTGAGATGATATCTCATTGTTGTTTTGATTTGCATCTCTCTGATGATTAGTGATGATGAGCATTTTTTCATATGCCTTTTGGCCATTCAAATTTCTTCCTTGTCAAAGTTTCTGTTCATTTCTTCTCATTTTTTGATGGGCTTGGCTGTTTTCTTCTTGTAAAGTTCTACCAGTGCCTGATATATCCTGGATATTAACCCCTTATCTCTGCTGCTCATACCGGGGCCTTTTCTGGGCAATGAATCACATTGTCTGGGCAATCACACACACACACACACACACACAAACCTTTAGTCTAGGCAATGACAGTCATACACACGCCTTTAGTCTGGGCAATGACACTCACACACACACACCACACACACACACCACACACACATACACACACACACCCCTTTAGTCTAGGCAATGACAGTCATACACACGCCTTTAGTCTGAGCAATGGCACTCACACACACCACACACACACCTGCTGGCCACACACACACACACACACACACACACACACACACACACACACACACACACACACACACACACACACACACACACACACACCCCTTTAGCCCTGGCCAGGCACTGGGTCATGGAGTTTGGAGAGACCTAGGCAGCAGGGCTGTACCTTGCAGGGTCCGAGGAGGTCCCCCGAAACCCCTTCCAAAGTGAGATTCATGGCCGCAGAAGCAGGTGAACCGTCCCAGTGATGGGTACCAGGCTCGACTGCGTCACCCACGGAGGCCCAGCTCTTCTCCGTGATGCAGGACGTTCTGGGAGCGTTGCCCCACGGCACCGTGAAGAGCATTGATAGCAGGGGTGGTCTTGGCCCCAAATCCACTCTCAGGGAAGAGGTGGGTTCCTGTTTGTGCGTGCGTGCCAGGAATGCACGACTAGAACTTTCTGCAAACGTGGGGCTCACACCGGACCTCAAACAGCTCAACTCTGTGCCCCGCCCCCTTGTGGCCGCTATGAGACTAAACGCTCGCGTCCTTAGCCAACGTTCTCTCCTAGGAGAGGCTCCAGCTTCCATGAACCCAGAGGTGAGAGCAGGTGGTAAGACCAACATTTAAACTCCGGACTCAGAAAGGACCGGCCGAACCACCCATCCTTGATGTGGCTCTGCCGTTTCCCTGACTCTTCAGAGTGGGTGTTAGACTCCATAGCGGCAAGGCTTGGAGAGGGTCAGAGCAGCCCTCCCAGTGTTTCCTAGGACCTGGGTGACCAGATCCAGTTTGTCCCCACCGTTTGTCCCTTCTCAATTGCCCCAGAAAATCTTTGTCTTCTTAAGAATAAATGCACATCCCTCTGAACCTGTCACATACTAGGGCAGACAAAGCAAGGCAAGAAACTTGCTTCAGAATCAATTCAGCTCTTTGCTTTTGTGTTTTTCACATGATTGCTATGAACTCATTTTTCTTTCCCATATGTCCTGGATTTGTATTTTATAACACCAGATGGGGTTACTAATTAAGCTTTAGAGCCTGGTCCTGCAGTACTTACACTGAAAATTGGTAATGACAGGGCTGGCAGTAATCAATATATCTGCCACAAGGGATGATTGAAGGAACTATGGTTACTGCTTAGAATAAAAGCCAATGAGCTCTGTAAATTTAATTGAGGAGTTATAACTTGATCTCTCAGAAATATATTACAGAAGCTCCTTATATTTCTGACAAAGGCCCAAGGGCGTGCTTCGACCAAGACCGGTGAGTGAACCAGGAGCCTTACAAGGACAGATAAAAGAAGTGACACCTGTCCACTGGTCCAGGTTCAGAAATGTCCCTTTTCTAGAAGAGTGCTACTCAATGTTGGATAAAAGTGATTTCAGGCCAGTGCACACTCTTTTTTCATCACTAAAACCTCCTAAGTCCCCATGCACCTCCAGGCTTGATCCCTGAGCACAGAGTCAGAGAAAAGCCCCTGAAACAGCCAGGTGTTGGCCCCTCCTAGCAACAAATAGATTTCATGATTGGCGTTCAGAATGCTATTACCAAAGATATTTATGTATTGGGCACAGATCCCCAAATGACTAAGCAACTTGAAAGTCTTTAATTTTTTATAGTAAGGCAAATGTGAGACCTGTTTGCTCTCCTTCCAGCTACTCAAAATGTTTGCCATCCCTGCACCCACCACCAGACAGGACTATAATATCCTAATACTGGCACAAACAGACCCCTGGACCACACAGTCCATCATGACACCCATTCAACCCACCACCAACACAGACACCCGAACAACAGAGTCCATCCACACATCAACACAGACATGCAGAATACAGAGTCCATCCCCACATGCATCAGAAGCATAGACATCTGGACATAGAGTCCATTCCTACACAAACCCACCATCAACACAGACACCTGAACCACAGAGTCAATCCCTACACCAACCCATCACCAACACAGACACCCGAACCACAGAGTCCATCCCTACACCAACCCACCATCAACACAGATGCCCGAACCACAGAGTCTATCCCTACACCAACCCACCATCAACACAGATGCTCGAACCATAGTGTCCATCTCTACACCAACTCACCACCAACAGATGCCTGAACCACAGAGTCCATCCCTACACCAACCCACCACCAACACAGACACCCGAACCACAGAGTCCATCCCTACACCAACCCACCACCAACACAGACACCCGAACCACAGAGTCCATCCCTACACCAACCCACCACCAACACAGACACCCGAACCATAGAGTTTATCTCTACACCAACCCACCACCAACAGACGCCCGAATGACAGAGTCCATCCCTACACCAGCCCACCATCAACATAGACACCGAACCACAGAGTCCATCCCTACACCAACCAACCACTATCACAGATACCCTAACCACAGAGTTCATCCCTTCACCAACCCACCACCAACACAGACACCTGAACCAGAGTCATCTCTACATCAACCCACCATCAACACAGACACCTGAACCACAGAGTCCAACCCTACACCAACCAACCACTATCACAGACACCCCAACCACAGAGTCCATCCCTACACCAACTCACTACTAACACAGACACCCGAACCACAGAGTTCATCCCTACACCAACCCACCACCAACACAGGCGCCCAAACCATAGAGTTCATCTCTACACCAACCCACCACCAACAGATGCCCGAATGACAGAGTCCATTCCTACACCAACCCACCATAAACACAGACACCTGAACCACAGAGTCCATCCCTACACCAACCCACCACCAACACAGACACCGAACCATAGTCATCCCTACATCAACCCACCACCAACACAGACACCGAACCATAGAGTCATCCCTAAACCAACCCACCATCAACAGACACCTGAACCACAGAGTCCATCCCTATTCCAACCCACCATCAACACAGACACCTGAACCACAGAGTATATCCCTACACCAACCCACCACTAACACAGACACCCTAACCACAGAGTCAATCCCTATACCAACCCATCATCAACACAGACACCCGAACCACAGAGTCCATCCCTACATCAACCCACCATCAACACAGATGCCCGAGCCATAGAGTCCATCTCTACACCAACTCACCACCAACAGATGCCTGAACCAGAGTCATTCCCTACACCAACCCACCATCAAGCACAGACACCGAATCACAGAGTCCATCCCTACACCAACTCACCATCAACACAGACGCCCGATCCATAGGAGTCTATCCCTACACCAACCCACCACCAACAGACACCCGAACCACAGAGTCCATCCCTACACCAACCCACCATCAACACAGACACCTGAACCACAGAGTCCATCCCTACCCCAACCCATCATCAACAGAGACACATGAACCACAGAGTCCATCCCTACACCAACCCACCATCAACACAGTCGCCCAAACCATAGAGTCCATCCCTACACCAACCCACCACCAACAGACACCGAACCACAGAGTCCATCCCTACACCAACCCACCATCAACACAGACACCTGAACCACAGAGTCCATCCCTATACCAACCCACCATCAACACAGACACCTGAACCACAGAGTCCATTCCTACACCAACCCACCACCGACAGACGCCTGAACCAGAGTTCATTCCTACACCAACCCACCAACAGACACCCGCACCACACAATCCATCCTTGCGCCAACCCACCACTAACGTAGACCCCCGAACTGCACAGTCCACCCCCTCACCCATCATTAACATGGACACCCAAACTATACAACTCATCTAATATCACCACCAACACAGACACCCAGATGACACAGCCCATTCCCACACCCAATACCACCAACATAGATACCAGAACCTTTTTCCATCCACTCATCACCAACACAGACACCCGGACTGCCCTGTCCGGCCCTCACCCACCACCAACAGAGACACCTGGACCACAGGCCCATCGACCCACTTACCACCAACACAGACACCAGAACCACACAGTCCATCCCCTTACCAACAAGGACACCCAGACCACACAGCCTATTCCCACATTATCACAACACATACAACTGGGCCACATAGTCCATCTCTCAACCATCACCAACCCAGAGCCAGGACCACACAAGCCCAGCACCACAAGCCCACATGCATCACAAGCATAAACATCCAACACAATACCAGGAAGACACAGTTGAACATTCTTTAACTTCTCCCAAGCTGCATTTTGAATTTATTTCAGTGGTACTTTTCATGTTCTGGGTTTCTGACGGATTTTTCTTTACAACAGCTGTTTTCTATTTTTAGCCCTGGTGTTTCCCCTGAAGTCATCAGAAGCTATTCTGACGCTGGTGGTTTGAGATATCTCGGGCCCAGCTGGCAGGAACTGATCCCTCAGTGGGTTCTTTTCCAGCAACGTCCTCATTTTGGTTGCTTACGGGTTTTATCTGTGGCTCAGCACAACATATTGGGGAGAGGCAAGTTCGAAACAGGAGGAGCCTTGCTGAGGTTCTAGAATGAATTTACAGCACAGTGAGGGCTCAGAAACAGCTCCTCATGGCTTGGTCAGTGTCCCTCAGTGGTTCCTTGCCAGCCCCCTCTTAGAGTCCCTCAAGAGAGCTAAGAAGAACGAGGCTATAGTGGAGACCAGTGGAAGGAACTGAACTGTGTGACCCCTAAGTGGGACCCCCCCTTCTGCCCCAAGCTGGACCTGTTGGGTCAAGTCCTGAAGCTTTGAGGCGGGTGGGTACCAATCCTAAAGCACCCCCTCTGTCTTTGCTGCCCCTTTATCCCTGGTTGTTTTGTCAGTGTCACCTTCTATAAAATCAAATCGCTGCCCTTGATGAACTTGCTGGTCTCAGAGTCCACAAGTTTTCTGGGAGGGGGTTGGTGGGGTTTAGGTGCTGGCAGATGATCAGCCCACCCCTGCTGACTCCTTTAAAGACATCCATGGAGGGGGCACTGGAGCAATAGCACAGCAGGCAGGGTGTTTCCCTTACACGCGGCCGCCCTGGGTTCAATCTCCAGCATCCCATATGGTCCCCCGAGCACCGCCAGGAGTGATTCCTGAGTGAAGAGCCAGGAGCAACCCCTGAGCATCACCAAGTGTGACTCAAACAAAAACAAAAAAAAACTGTTATAAAAAAAGTCCATGGAAGATATACTTTGATGGTGCTTCTGAGTTTCCTCTCTCCAAGTACCTCACTGGACCACACTTACAGAGCCTGTCATGCTCTCGGCAGCCTTGGGAGCTGCCACAGAACAGAGGCCAGGCTTGTCGCTGGAATGCAAACGTGTCTCTATACATGTCATTGCTTCATTAAGAACTGGTTCATAGGAAATGGCTTAAAAGTGGAAATGACTTAAGATGGCGGCACTGCATGCATGCGAAGGTGATCAGAAAGACTTGCACTGCCTGCGTTTTGCCGATTCCTGTTCCCTGTCCACTGGCCCATCCCCATCTGTCCATGATCTGGTTTTGTTCCCAATCAGGCTCTGACTTCATTTCATTCTGGGCATCACTTAACTTTGACCACATTGTCGTTAGCCTTGTGTAAGTGAATCCCAGCACAAAGCCAATATCCATGGCTTGACCCTTAAAGGTGGGAAGGGAGTTATTACAAACAAGGTTCCTAAAGCCTGTGTCTATGGAAGACTGTCTATGAGGAAAGCCTAATTCTTTTATTTAACTTAATCCCCATGAGATACACAGTTATGAAGTTGTTTATGATCAGATTTCTGTCATATGGTGTGCTTATTCTGTCCCTTCACCAGTGTACATTTCCTATCACAAGTGCCCCCAGTTTCCATCGTGCCCCCTGCCTCTATGGCAGGAACTTTTCTACGTTTCTTCCTCTTCTTCTCTCTTTCTCTCTGTCCTTCTGGACATTACGGTCTGCAATACAGGTACCAACAGATAACCACTGGTATCCGTTACCTACACTCAACACTCAGTTTTTGTCCAGAGTTCCCAACTCTCATTGTCATACTGGTCCCTTCTCTATCCTAACTGCCCCTGACTTGTGGTAAGCGTCCATTCATGGACCAGTCTTCCTGGCCCTTGTTTCTACTGTTCATGGGTATTAATCTCATATTCTTTTTTCAATCCCACAGATGAGTGCAATCACTTTGTGTTCCATCTCTCTCCTTTTGATTCATTTCACTCAGCATAATACTCTCCATATCCATCCACTTTTAAACAAATTTCATGACTTTGTTTTCCTGGCGGCTGCATAGTACTCCATTGTGTAGATGTACCATAGTTTCTTTTATCCAGTTGTCTAATCTCAGGCACTCAGGTTGTTTCCAGATTGTGGCTATTGTGAATAGTGCTGCAGTGAACAGAGAAGTGCAGCTGGTATTTCTGATGGGTGTTTTGGGGCCCTCAAGGTGCATGGAAGCTTCGATTTCTAATTTTTGAGAAATACCTATATATTTTCCAAAAAGCCTGGATCGGTTGGAATGCCTAAATCTTCACAGTGTTTGGGGAAATTATGAGAGAGAGAGAGAGAGAGAGAGAGAGAGAGAGAGAGAATTTTTCTGCGTGGAGCATGGAACCATCTTTTGCCACAGGTTGAAAGAAAACTGCTTTAGAGAGAATTGAGTGAAACAAGACACAGAGAGCAGCTTTTAGGTTAATTAAAACTAGTTTGGATTTTTTATTTATCAATCTGGTTTCTAATATAATTTGAGCTCAATGAAAGACATTCACAAAGAATATTAGGCATACATACATAATTTCCTTCTTTCATTCTAGTTTACATGCGGCTGCTTTTAGAGTGAGATTTTGTGTTGCTTCACAGGGATGGAGCCCTAGTTGCCTTTGCATAAAGAGGACTTAGCCCAGCTCATCACAACCCTGGCCCTCCGCAGTCACCAGGCTCACTGAAGAAATGTAAAAACCTGAACCCCGCCCCCTCAAAAAAGCCTCAGAATCAGGAACACTTCGATCCACCTCTTAGTCCATTTGAGAGGAATCACCTTGTTTCGTCCTGTCTCAGAGCCTACTGTGACTGTACTGCCACTTGGAAAATGATCCAGACCACCTCCAAGGCACGTTTTAATCTGGAAAACAAACTTGTGGGTGCTTGTTGTGTTTTAGCAGTAAACAGACCTGAGGACCTCCTGACTGCCTTTACTCCACTTTTCAATGTGGTTTCTTGGTGGACCAGCAGAACTTCGGAGTACCCCTTGTACCCCTTGTATCCTAGGAATCCTGCAGTGCAAGAACCCTCAGGTGTCCAACATCATCATGGGGCCTTCCAGGCCATAAGGAAACATCACATTTCTTCTCTGTGTTGTCTAATCTCCTCACCAATCCAACCACACTGGTCACATACAAGTGCTGGGTGGAAACTGAGGGCGTGAGGACAGGAAGCTTCTGATTTCTGACCTTTGACTGGGAAGCGTTCCACACAGAGAGGTCAGCTCCCTCTCATCACCTAAGAAGTGAGCGGCTCTTCAGCCATGTATCTAAGCATACTCACATTTTCAGATATTGTCCGAGGTGACTTAGCAACGCAAGTCAGTCTTCCACTGAATCCCACTGACTTTGGCCTTAAACTGAATTTCAAGGGGTTCTGTACTTGGAGTCATATTCCTCTCATTATCACCAGAGGGAGTAGGAAAAATATGGCAGAGAGCAACAGAGGTCACAGAGTAGATCAGGGAAGAGAGGGAGTGAGACGCCACTCACAGAATTTCAGGGTCTACCTTTTCCTTCAGGATATCAGCAGACAAATGGTGTCTGTTGGGTTTCAGCCCACATCGATGAGGCTCATAGCTACTGTCTCTGTTTGGGGATCAGCATCTGCTGGAACTACCAATAAGGATCTCTCTGGGGCTGGCTAACTGGAGTTGATGTGATAATGGCTGCCTTTTCTCCTTGAAAATTTCTTGACAGGAAGTTGAAAAGAAGCATACATAAGAGGTTCTGATCGGGCCTAAGAGCTCAGAGGCAGTAGATGTCTAGGGACTATTCGAACCTTTGCACCATAAGAAAAAGAAGAGGACACATGATAGAGAAAAGCAAATCTTACAGAACGAAGTGGGCGTTTCTTTTGCCCCTACACACAACAACGTGCTCAGCAGCTGTCTACATTATTTTCTTTACTTTCTTTTTTTTTTTTTGGGGGTCATGCCAGGCAATGCTCAGGGGTTATTCCTGGTTCTGCACTCCTGGCAGTGCTCGGGGGACCATATGGGATGCCGGGATCAAACCAGGGTTGGCCACTTGCAAGGCAAATGCCTTCCCCACTGGACTTTGACCCTTGCTTTTTCCATCTGCTTTCGGGAGCTGGTATCTTGAGGCTTCTTCGCCACTCCCAATCTGGAGGCTGCTCATTAGATGCGCAGACCACCTGGGTGCTTCCCTTTCACTCATCCCATTTCTCATACCTCTGAATTCCAGCTCCTACTATGAATAGGCAGTTCTCTATCAAACACCAGCAATGGAACATTTTCTAATAAAGCAGCCCAAATGCTTGCTGTTTTCTCTTCCATCAGAACTCACACCAAGTCTCTTCAGGAGTAGGGCCAGACACTCACTGACTCTATGTTACCTCCGAGTTGGCTCCCTTGTGCTTTAGGGACTCCAGTCAAGTTTGCCTTCATTCCAAGTCCCCACTTCTCAAAACACAGATGCCTCCACTGTACACAGAGGAGAGTTCCTGCCCAAACTCTGAATCAAGCCGGCAGTTTTCCTCCAGAATAGCCTCTTATTTACACATAAATCTTTCTTTTCATCTGCTTTTTTTTTTTTTAAATCAGTTACCACTAACAATGTGCATGGCTGACAGCGTATCCAGATACATCAAGATTGGGAGGGAGATGTGTAACAAAGCTAGAGCTGGCATTGAGCTTGGGTGCTAACATGGGTGCTGCATTCCTCACAGCTTCCCTTTCTGCACCTACACAAATACTTCCCCATGTAGAAGGTCTCTGAGCGGGCTTGGGTAAAAGGATCTTGGAATTTGGGGGATGGTGCCAATCCCAAAAGAGAAGTCAAGATTTCCAGCAGTTTTCTTCGTTACCTTGCCCATGTGGGTACTCCTACCTGTGGGCCAGACTGTAGCCCTGAAAAGGGCAGAGAGTTTCAATCTCTCTGTGGGGTATTCCCATGCCTTGGGTTTGAAAATTTGGCAAGAGGAGTGTTGGATTTTCTTTTGGACGTCTGGGGCAGGGAAGATAAAGGGTGAGAACATTTAAGTACCAGGGTATGCTTTTGGGGGGCAGAAAGGGACAGTACTAAGGAATGATGAAGAATCAAGATCACGTGGGAAATGTGAGAAATAAGGAAATGGAAAAGAAAACAAAAGAGAAACAAAAGCAATAACAAAAGCCAACAATGAAACCTGTAAGACAGGTTCTGAAAAAGAGAAACATCCCCAAGAAGCTTTAAAATAAGACTTTCCTTACAATACATCAAAGAATCAGTAAAGGTAGTCATTTGGTTAAATAAACAGCCTTTCCCCCACCATCTAGGTCGTAACTTCTATGGTGCTTTGCTATCCAATCATGTACTTCACGTGGACTTTATGGAAGAATGACCAAGACCTTTGCAGTCTGACCGTGCGTTAGTTTCCTTTCTTTATCCTGACTTGAAAGAGAGAAGAGAACCAGAATCTCCTTCAGAAGGCAACAGGTACTGCTAGAATCTACCTTGGCAGTGCTGGGGAAATATTTTCCATTGATCAAGAAACTAAGATCTTCCACTAAATCAGGTCCATCAAGTAACCACTAAGTTAGATAACCCTAGCAAACTAGAAATTCCATTTTATTGAGGCCAGTTTTCAGAAAATTTACACTACTACCTTTTAAGCCTCATTGTAGGCCCCCTTCTGGGAGGAGAAGGAAAAAAAAAAGTGAGCATATTCATCCTCAAAATGTTGGAATCTAAAATTTTTTTTAAAAAGTGCTTATTAGATCTAAGAGCCTAAACCATCATGATCATAAATAGTAGTCATTCCAGTCGGAGCTGTTGTCTTTTTGACAAATAAGTTCTTTTTTTTTTTTTTGGTGGGGGAGGGCTGGTGGTGGAACAAATACTCCAATAGAAGCTTGTTCTATGCATTTACACAATTTTTTTTTGTTTTTTTGGGTCACACCCGACAATGCTCAGGGTATCTCCTGGCTCTTCGCTCAGTAATTACTCCTGGTGGTGCTCGGGGGACCATATGGGATGCCGGGGATCAAACCTGGATCAGCATGGGCCGGCCGCATGCAAGGCAAATGCCTTACCCGCTAGACTATCACTCCGGCCCCGATTTACACTTTTTTTTAACCTTTAAATCAACCAATGAGTTATTTGTTGGAACAAGCTGGATCACATTTCCTGATTAAACTGAGAGATGTCCATTCTCTGAGTTGCAACAGTCAGTTACCAGATTGGTGATGAATTTGAGGTTCAAATGTGCCTGCCATAGAAGATCCCTGAATCATGGCAGCGTGTCTGCTTTGGATGGAATGACTCATGGCAGAGATGACTTAGAATATGGCAGTGCTTTCCACTGGGTTCCAGAGTGAGAGCATTAAGAAGAGGAGCAAGGACAACTTGCTGTGGCGTCCAGTCAAAGGACCCGGCTAGGATCTTGTCACAGGGGCTTTCAAAGCTAGAGATTTAAAGCAAAAGAAGTGCTTACCTAATTGATGCATTCTGAGAAAAGTGTCCATTTCTTGCTATGACTATTAAAAAAAACCGAGGATAAAACAGAGCAAAGAAATCCTAATCGCTGGCTTTAATTTCCCATGGAGGTGCCATGATCTGGGATGTGACAGGGAAGAGTCTTTTGTGACAGCTGGCCACCATGGTCTTGGAGCTAATAGTTAGACACTGAGTAGGTCTAAGGCTACATGCATGAAACTACATGCTCTCATAGATTAGGTGAAAATAGAACCAATGGTCTCAATAGGAAATTTCTCCCTTTGACCCCCAAAAGTGTCTCTTGTACTGACCACGTTGTTTCATAAGAGATGCAAGACCCCAGTCCCTCCTGCTGCAGGTGGGAACTCTTGGAACTGGCCTAGATTGAGGTTTCTGGACACCAGCAAGCCGTAAGTTTTCTTTGCCCCTTCCTTCCCCTTTCTAATGTATAGGACACCAAAAAGAAATCTGATGGGAGCACGCACTAGTAACTACGGTAGCCTGTTTAGAGTTGACACGAAGCAAATGGAAGGAAATGCTGGAGGTCCTATGTATGTGCTCAGCTTTTCTCAAGGGAAAACAAAAATGAAAACAATCCACATCCTAAGGGCTCTTAAAAAATGTAGAAAACTTGCCCTTTTCCATGGGGTTTTAGAACACCTCTAAACACACACAAAATAAGACAGAGAGTACCTACAAATTTCAACCATTGCTTAAACTCTAAAAGCATTTTTTTGTATTATTTTGTTTTGATACAGAAGGGGAAACTCAGCTATAAAGAAATAGTAAAAAGTCTTTTTTTTTGTCTTTCTTGTTTTTTTTTTTTTGTTTTTTGTCTTTTTTGGTGGTTTGCAGTCTCGAGAACTTTCGTTGCTTCCCTCCCCCTAGCTTGTGCTGACAGTTTCACGGATGTGCTCGAGTGTACAAAGCAGGGTGCGTTTATCCCTTTCCCACCTCCCTCCACGTGCCCCAGCCTGGGCCTCACAGCCACGCAGCCACCCTCAGATGAGCCACTCCTTCTTGCTCTCATCGATGGTCTCCCGTGAAGTTGGGGTCGTTGTTCATGATGGCTGCGTCTGCGCTCTCTGCTGACTCTGCTCCCTTGGCTTCATTGGTGTGGTAGGTGCCCTTGTGGCGGAACATGTATCGGATGAGGAAGACCAAGGTGCAGAGGATGGTGAAGATCACCACAGCAATGACGCCTGCAGAGAGAGGAGAGGAACCGAGGTTACACAGACTTGAACTACCCTGCCCGCCCCTTCCCCTAGCCTGACTCCCATGCTAGTCTCCTCTTCCAGAGAATACACGGATGTCTCAGACAAGAACAATGAGATAAGACTTCTCTAACCAGGAGCAGGGAAGATGAAGTAAGAGACTTGGTCTCTTACTCCCCAGGAGTAAGAGACTCCTGGAGGTGAAAGTTAAGACACTGGTTTGTCCAGACACTGGTTTGTTCAGACAGTGGACACCAGCTCCACAGACACCTAAGAGAAAAGCAATAAGCCATACCTACATTTTTCTAGTTTCTTGGCACAGAGAATTTCTGGACAGCAGTGTAGACTAATTCTAAATGTGTATCAGTGATTATTCTAATCTGTGTATATGCCTAATAGAACATCTAAGTAAATGATGTTAAAATAAATGGACTGAACTAAGTGCATTGCATACACACGGGCATACGGATATGTATATAAAACACATGACAGATTGTACTCTTTTCTCAATATTGCTAGAATAATTAAACTGAAAGGAAGCAGGAATTTAGAAGACCTGAACAATACTGTTAACAAGGTTGGCCTACGGAAAGCCCAGTTCAACATGTCAGCCTTCTCCTGACACTAAAACCAGATAGTGCGAAAACCGGGAGCAAGATTTCTCTTTAACACACCTCCCACAGCAGCCGTCATGTTGACTCACCCACCAACTCTGCTCTACAGATTCGATTCAAGCCAAGCCACTGAAACTCATGGAAACACTGGTCCCGGTGGCTGAAAACTCTGGAGTGTTCTCAGGAGAATCCCTGGCAGCGACATCCACATGCTACTGCTGCAGCCACATTGCGGACTCAGCTTAACCACTTCAATAATATTCTCTGCAGAGATGCCAAACTACAAATAATTTCTGGAACCTGGTGCTCAAGCTGAGAGCTCTGGTGTCTTCTCAGAGCCAGGGTGGGTGTCTTCCCCCCCAAACCCTCTACTTCTGGAAGCCCCGGTAGTCATACCCACCTCCTACTTGCCATCATGTCAACTCATTGGCTCAGATCATAGATCCTGAAGACTCTGGACACCCTCAATACTGAAATTCCTAGTAGGAGCACACCAAATTAGATGGAAAAGTAACATGGAAGCCAGCCAAACTCAACAAACAAAAAATAATAACACATAAGACTCAACCAGCAACAAATAGCTGTAGCAAATTCTTAGACAACTTAACAACCGTTTGATGAGATATAACAATTTTCACATAAAATGGATTTTTATACTTATTGATTTTAATATTGGTGCTTTATTACCTATCATTTTCAACTCTAAAATTGTTTAAAAGATTTCTCTTTAATATTAAAGATTTATCTTTAATAGTAATATTAATAATCAATCTTAATCAAAGATTTCTCTTTGACTTTAGCAAAATCAAAACCTAGAAATATGTGTAAAAGAATAACCGCTGGGAGTAATTCCTGAGCAAAGAGCCAGGAGTAACCCCTGAGCATTGCCGGCGTGACCCAAAAAAGAATAAAAAAGAATAAGCTATGACAAAGCTATTCATTCTAGGAATGCAATGCTGATTTAACATCAAGAAATAAACCAAAGTACTAATTTTCGATATTAAGCAGGGAAAAATATATGATCACCAATAGATGCAGAAAAAAGAATACACGAACGACTTCAATATTCACTTATCATAAAGCCTGAATACATGATGGTTAACTATCTAAAGTTGATAGAAAGCTGTCAATGGATGCAAAACCAATAGCCAACTACCAACAGATGCAAAGTTTTTCAACACAATGGAGGAGATGTATGCAGAAGCCAAAGCTAAAGTTCTACATATGGTGAAAGATCAAATGCATTCCCTAATATAGAGAAAGATGCAAGATCAACTCACAAAACTTTTATTTACAAAGCAGTAACAAGACTGTATTGGAAGTCTAACCAGTTCAGTAAAATAAGAAAAAGAAATAGAAAAACTTTACAGACTGGAATAAGTTAAAACATCATAAGTAGATGACTCAGTTGTCTAGATAGGGAAATTCTAAGGGATGTACAAAGAAGATGCTAAAAGTAAACATATTTAGCTAGAATTTAACAGTGAATAACAATATGTAAAATATAAACAAATATCAATTGTAAGTTTATAAATTAGTATGAAACACTTGGACAATGAAAGTGAAAAGACACTAGTTTTAGACCAAATTGAACACAGTTTTTCAAGACTGTTCTGAAAACCATCAAATCTTGCCAAGAGAAATTAAAGATCTGAATAAATGGTTGTATTTACAATGTTTAAAGATTGAACATCCTTGGGGGCGGAGTGATAGTACAGCGGGTAGGACATTTGCCTTGAATGTGGCAGACCTGGTTTAGATTGCCGGCATCCCATATGGTCCCCTGAGCACTGCCAGGAGTAATTCCTGAGTGCAGAGCCATGAGTAACCCATGAACATTGTCGGGTGTGACCCAAAAAACAAATAAAAAATATTGAATATCCTTGTTCTTGTTGGACTATTCATTACACAGATCAAATACAATCACAGTCAAAATCAGAGCAAAAATTTTTCAGCATAAATTTGAGTGGATTCTATATTTTGCATGTTAAAGGACTCAGAGTAGCCAAAATTATTTCAAAAGAAAAGGAAGAAATTTGAGATTATGCTATTTATTTCAAAGCTCCGCAAAACAGTGCAGAGAAGCAATAAAGGAAGACCTCAAAGAGAGAAGAGAGGGAAATACTAGAAGATGCAGCAGAAGCCGGGAAAAGCATTCGCAACGCTCGCCTGTCCTTCACCAACTATAAGACCAGGATGACTGCCCTCCAACATCCTGATGGATCTATCACATCTTCCAGAAAGGCAATGGAGAAGATTATCCACGACTTCTACTCAGATCTCTTTAATAGCCACGTCCACCTGCCCACATAACAAATTCCACAGGATGGATATGTCGGTTTCCAACATTCTCCCTTCTGAAATCCAACAGGCCATTTCATTGATAAAAGAAGGGAAACAGCACCAGGCCCAGACAAAGTCAGACCTGAACACCTGAAGAACTTGCCGTTGGTACTCATCAATACACTGATTCGACTCTTCACACGCTACTTGTCTGAATGCAAGGTGGCCTCCCAATGGAAAACCAATAGGATAGTTCTACTGTTCAAGAAGGGAGACATTCACAACATTGGCAACTATCACCCCATCTGCCTGTTGTCTGTCATCTACAAGCTGTTCACTTGAGTCATCCTGAACAGGATTGGCAGAATATTAGATGAAGGATAACCATGCAAGTAAGCTGGCTTCCGAAAAGGATTGAGAACAATTGGCCATA
Organism: Cryptotis parvus; assembly: GCA_021461705.1. Lineage (NCBI taxonomy): Eukaryota > Metazoa > Chordata > Mammalia > Eulipotyphla > Soricidae > Cryptotis > Cryptotis parvus. The sequence goes on along the minus strand of JAJIBD010006639.1, from coordinate 16,899 downwards.
TCCACACAGTAACCAAGCTCATTGAGGTTTGTAGGGAGTTCAAGATGCCGCTCTGTCTCACGTTCATTGATTTTAAAAAAGTCTTTGATTCTGTGGAGACTGAAGCAGTTATCGAAGCCCTAGCCAAACAGGGTGTTCAAACCCAATACATCAAGATCCTTTGTGAGCTCTATTATGGATTCACCACCAGGATCTCACCATTCTACAAGGAAGTGTTCATTGATGTCAAAAGAGGGGTTCAGCAGGGTGATACCATTTCACCAAAACTCTTCAGCACCACCCTCGAGAACATCATGCGGCATTTAGAATCGGAAGGAATGGGAGTGAAGATAGACGGTCGGCGACTAAACCACCTCCACTTTGCTGATGACATTGTTCTAATAACACCAAACATTAGCCAAGCGGCACAAATGCTGGCTGACTTTGACAGAAAATGTGGAAACATAGGTCTACAGTTGAATCTCAACAAGACTATGTTCATGAGAAATGAACTAGTTCCAGAGGCCCCATTCACTCTAAATGGAACAAACATCTCTGAATGCAACAGCTATGTGTACATAGGTCGAGAAGTCAACATGATGAACGACCTAAAACCTGAGCTGCGCAGGAGGGAGAGAGCGGCATGGAATGCCTTCAAAAGCATCGAAGAAATAGCTAAAAGGACAAAGAATCTCCGGCTTGGGCACATCTCTTCAACTCCACCATTCTCCCTGCACTAACATATGCCTCAGAGACCTGGGCCCTACGAAAGCAGGATAAGAATGCTATTTGGGTCTCCCAGAGAAGAATTGAAAGAGCTATGCTTGGAATATCACGCCTCACTCAAGTGAAAGAAGAAAGTTGGAGCTCCGACCTCCGTTGCTGTTCCAGAGTCAGGGACGCTGTCTCATTTGCCAAGGCATAGAAAATCAGATGGGCTGGACATGTAATGTGATTTGGAGACGGACCGCTGGACTAGAGCCGTTACCGACTGGATCCCACGGGATGTCAAAAGATCATGTGGCCGCCCACCTACAAGATGGTCAGACTTCTTTGTCAAGACTCTGAAGGAACGGTTTGAGGCTCTTGGTATTCCTGAAGCAACCAGATGCCATTGGGCTACACTGGCACATGATAGGGTCAAATGGAAATGTTACCGGTGCCCGCTCGAGCAAATTGATGAATAACGGGATGTCAAGTGATCAAGTGATCAAGTTGTTTTTTCTCTTAGGAAGTTTTCTTTTTAGAAAATAGTGATCTCAATGTTTTTTGACATGTGTGTGTTTTGGGGCCACACCTGGCAGTGCTTAGGACTTACTTCTGGCAGTGCTTAGGGGACCACAGGGATTCTGGGGGGGTTGAAACTGGGCTGGCCACCTGAAAGGCAAGCTTCTTACTCACTGCACTATCACTCCACCTCCTGATCTTGACTTTTTATTACATACAAAGGCACTGACTCTAAATGATTATGGATTTAATAAAAAGATAAAACTAAAAAACTCCTAAAATAAAGCAAAAAATATTTACAATCTTTTAGTAGGCAGAGTTAAAAGTATCATTGACTAGAGGACTGGTAAAATAGCTCAAAGGGCTGGTGTGAATGCAAAGTTTGATGCCCAGTACTCTGATCACTGCTGAGAGTGACCTTCAAACACAGGTCTAGGTGTGACCCTAGCCAGAATGAAAACAAGCCCCCTCCTCCAAAGAAAACAAATATTTTGAAGTCTATAAAAAATCTGAAATATAGGATTTTATAAAATTTAAGGTCTCCAATTTTTCAAAAGTATACTACAAAGGAAAGTTACAACTTGGAGAATAGCCACAATACTTATGTCTGCCTAAGGATCGTATTCTCAATAAGAAGACAGTCAATCCAGTTGGAAGATGGAAACAGTTTTTGAAAGATGCACAGATCTTTCAAGAAGTACATGAGAGAAGTTTCACATCAGTTGTCATCAGACAAACTACACAACAAAACCACATGAGATATCACCCATCCACTGGAGTGGCGAAAGTTAAGACCAACTAGACCAGGGCTGGTGACAGTGTAGAGAAGCGTGAGTGCTCAGATACGGATGATAGTAATATGACACAGTTCGATCATTTTGAAAAGCTATATGACAATTTCTTACAATATCCATTTTTATAACACCCAGCAGTTACCAAAGTGAAGAATATTCATAAGAGCCTTTCCAAAATGGTCCAAATCTAAAACAAATTAAACACCTACTACCAGCTGAGCAGGTAAACAACCAAGGCACATTCATGCACTGGACTACAATGTGACCAAAACACAGGAGAGAGCAACACTGTGGAGAGCTCTCCAAAGTACGGCATTGCTGGAAAATGACGGCAAAACAGATGCCATCATATATCCCTACATTTATCTCAAACTCTAAAAAGGGGCAAACTAATCTAGGTGACAAAAAGCAAACTGGAAGCTTGGGTGGGAAGCTGGAAGGATGGTTGAAAAGGCACCCAGAAAGGTGAATGCAGATATTCCAATCTTGAGTGTAGTAGTGTTCATGGTGTGAACGTGTGTCAGAAGCCATGAGAGGCCTCTTAGCCTCAATGGGTCCTCGACAATGAGGAGAATTTTCAAGAAGCCGCCAACCAACTAACAATGAGGACAGGAGTTTGTTAGAACTCCGGGAGGCCATGATTCAAGCGCTGCTCTGAATGTATTCTGATTCCACAGTCATCTATGTTTCTTCTAAGCTGTCTACTTTCTCCATGTGAGAAACATACCTACTAGCTCAGTCAAACTGATTGAGTTTAATAATTCCAGTGATGCGGCTCTTCAGACGTAGGACACTTGCCTCCATGTTTGAGGCTTTGGGTTCTATCTCAGGTACCACCAACAAAATCCAAAACAACCAACCAACGAAAAAAAAAAATAGCCTGAGAACTGATGTCAAAATATCTTTGGTGGGGCCGGAGCGATAGCACAACGGGTAGGGCATTTGTCTTGAACACGGCTGACCTGGTTTGATCCCCGGCATCCCATATTATCCCTGAGCTCCACCAGGGGATAATTCCTGAGCAAAGAGCCAGGAGTAACCCCTTAGTGTCGCCAGATGTGACCCAAAAAGAAAAAAAAAATATCTTCGGCATGTCATGATATCAGCTATACTCAGAGAAGCAGGAGACAGGTTTATGAAATACGACAAGAAGGCAAGGGGCTATAGGTTTCTTACAACATCAAGTATGAGAGAATACTGCAGAGTCAAACATCGTTACAGCTGTCCAGGGTGAGAAGAAAGAATTGAAATCTTCCAGATGCTCTGACTTATTTCTGACAGACCTGTTAGGATTATTGAAGCCACTCAGGCACATTTCTTCCCTTTGGGATGGAGGAGAGGAGACTGTGTAGGAAAGGATGTAGGAAGCAATACCTGGCTCTTCCCTGACTGTCCACTCCTGTATCAGACATGGCCGACTCATATCACCGTTCTTTGAAAAGACAGTTAGCAATGAAAACAAGCCAGAATGCATTCATTACAGTCGCTCCACATCCAGACTTGACAATCTGTAGCCCCATTTCAGTAGCAAAATGAAACCAAGCAAGAATCCAGCCAACACCTTTGTTTCCCTTGACAACAGCTACCAGGTTCCAGGTGAGCAGCCAGGGAAAACACCCACCTCCAATGATGGCCGAGTTCCTGTTGACGCCATTTCTTATGGCCTGTCCTTGTCCTGGGTTATACGGGAAATCAGCACTGGCTGCAGAGAAAGAAAAGTCTCGTGTAAGAGTCAACCCATAAACTCAGTACTTTTGAACTTCCTCTTCACACAACACCCCACTTCCTGTTTTCCCAGAGGAAGAGGCCTTTTCAGATGGACCCACTTTACTCATTCCCCACTTGTAGCGAGTGCTGCCCTCCCCCTCCCCGCCCCATCTCCCCAGTCCCTCTCTGCTGTTCTCTTTGCCCAAGGCCCAGACAGGCAATTTAAGAGAATTTTAGAATTACTAAGCTGCCTCTCACCCCAGTGGTCCCACCCTCAACTGCCAGCCCCTGGGTATATATTTGCACATGAGCTTTTCTTGGCTTCCTGTCATCATTCCTCTCAGCAAATATTTCCCATGGCACTGACAAAACACATACACCTGGGAATTTTTATGGCCAAGGATGCTTAGTAGCTAATATCTTCCATTTATTTCCCAATTATAAAAACTCAGTTCATGAATTGACGTTTCTCTGAGATAAGGCAAGGAAAAAAAAAGGCAAAACAGACTCTGAAGTCTGTATGGGTCAGCAGTATATCAATTATTAGCAGTTAATTCAGCTAATTCAGCCAAGGACAGGTGAGGGAGGCAGCCACTCAGTCAAGTCTGAAGCAAAGAGCCTAGCATGTTTGCTTGCAATAAACCAGATTCCTTGCTTAAACCTGGATTGGACGGTTGCCTTGTCTGTTTGTTCTCCTTGCAATGTTTCACAGCCAGAGCCATCTGGTCTGCGTTGGATCAGACCTCAGCACTGTTACTGGGGTCTCCAGCAACATAAACCATTTGTGCCACTCAAGTTGGCTGACTTGGTTAAAACCAAAGAGTCTCAGGTACCAATATCAGATAACTTAACACCGAGTCTTGACTTTCCTCTGTCTTTCGCTGGAGGAATGCTTTTACTTATTCTCACTGGTCTCGTGTCAAGCTGTGGTACAGGCAGAGAATGGGGAACCAAGGAGAAGCGGATACGCATCTATCTGAAATCTATCTCCTCCCCCTTCCTGTGACTCCCCAGGAACTTCTAGGGAGAGGGCATGAGTGGACATAGTCCTTTGTGAGCCAGAGAGTCCAGTGACCTAGCCTCTACATGGGAGCCTATAAAATTAACCTGTGTGAAGACACTGACTTCCACAAAAAGGGCTCATGTTTTTTGTAGAAACATTGAATTTCCTTCAGGTTTTCTCTCGGAGAAGAAATACTGGGAAGATGTGACAGATTCTTTTTTTTTATATTACTATTTTTTTATATTTTTTTAAAAAGTATTTTGTTATACCACCGTGAGATTTACAATTACAAAGATATACAATTAAAAAGTTTATATTTGGGTTTTGGTCATACAGTGTTCCAGCACCCGTCCCTCCCCAGTGCTCATCTCCCACCACCAACATCCCCGGTTCCCTCCCCTCCCCCAGCCCACCTCCATGGCAGGTTCTTTATTTCTTTCCCTTTCTCTCTATCTCTTTCTCTTTTCCTTCCCTTCCAGACTATGGATTACAGAACATACATTAAAGGGTTGTCATGTGTATTTTTTTGCCTGTATTTAATGCTCAGTTCTAGGTTGGTATTAGTACTTTTGACAATTGTTAGTACACTGTTCCATTTTCAGTCTTACCTAGCCTCTGACTCCCACACGTTTGTGATAATTTCCACCTTTGACAAGACCTCCTGATACATGTTTCACTTGACCTTGGATATTGGTATCATAATATGTACATATATATTTATGTCATACAAATAAATGCAGTCATTCTGTATCTGGTTGTGACAGATTCTTTCACTCATCCAACAAATCCTGTCGACTGTTCATTACTTGTGTGGGCCGAGACATGCTGACACACAGCCTATGGTAAGAGGAGCCATTTTTTTTCATATTCAATTATTTTTTATACTTATTATACTTCTGTGAGATATACAATTACAAAACTGTTCATGATTAGATTTCAGTCATACAGTGTTCCACCATCCATCCCTTCACCAGTGCACATTTGCCAATACCAATACCCAAGATTTCAGCCTGCCTCTATGGCCTGTACTTTACCCCTCTTCCTCTCTCTCTCTCTCTCTGTCTGTCTCTCTGTCTCTCTGGCTCTCTCTCTCTCTGTCTCTTTCTCCTTCTCTTACACGTTGTGACTTGTAATACATACATTTAGAGGTTATCATGTATATCTGATACTCTCCATGTCCATCCATTTATATGCAATTTTCATAACTTAGTTTTTCCTAACAGCTGCATAGTATTCCATTGTGTAGGTGTACCATAGGGAGAAGAAATGAACAGACATTTCCTCAAAGAATTTCGAATGTCCAAAAGGCATATGAAAAAAATGCTCATTATCCCTAATCAACAGGGAAGTGCAAATCAAAACAACGAGAGGGGCTGGAGCCATAGCACAGCAGGGAGGGAATTTGTTTTGCATGTTGCTGACCTAGGTTCCATCCTTGGCATCCCATATGGTTCCCCAAGCATCCACAGGAGTAATTCCTGAGTAAAGAACCAGGAGTAACCCCTGAGCATCACCAGTTGTGACCCAAAAAGCAAACAACAACAACAACAACAACAACAACAACAACGAGATATCATCTCACACTAAAGAGACTGGCACACATCCAAAAGAGCAAGAACAACCAGTGCTGGCGTGGATGTGGGGAGAAAGGGACTCTCATCCATTGTTGATGGGAATGTCAACTGGTATAGCCTTTTGGAAAACAATATGGACACTGTATCACTGTATTACTGTCTTCCCATTGTTCATCGATTTGCTCGAGTGGGCACCAGTAACATCTCCACACATCCTGTCACAAGCAAATATAGCCCAAGGGCATCTGCTTGCTCCAGGGACAGGAAGAGCCTCAAACCATTCTTCAGATTTATTATGGACCTGAATATGGACACTCCTCCAAAAAATTAGAAATTGAGTTCCTATTTAACCCAGCAATACCACTCCTGGGAATATACCCTGGGGGCTCAGATACACACAGCAGAAACACCATCTGCACTTCTATATTCATTGCACTATTCACAATAGCCAGAATCTGGAAACAACCTGAGTGCCCAAGAACAGATGACTGGATAGAGGAGCCATTCTTTTTTATTTTTTATTGAAACATCATGATTTACAAAGTAAAAAGGTTTTTGTAACACTGCTGATACAAAGTTTCATATTTCAACAATATTCCCACCACCAGTGTGTTCCCACCATCAAAGCCCCCTTATTTCCCACCCATCCCAATCCCCATGCCTGCTCCATCAGCTGGCACTGATTGTATTGACCGTTAAAGTATATACATGGCAATGTTATTGATGAATCTATTTTCAGCTACCTGTGGTGTATTCAATATGCCAAAAACAGTAACAATAATGGACCTCATTCCCAACGAATGGAGTTGTTACTGGCGCCTGCTCGAGTAAAACGATGAACGACGGGAACACAACTGACAAGTGATTCTTGGTTATGGGGAGATCTAGCCCAATTCTGTTCTTGAATTTATTTTCTGAGTTTCTAGAACGTGATTGGTTCCACTAGTTTGATGTATCATGCGGCCTCAAGCGGCCGTGCGACTTGGGGAGAGCCTGATGGCAGCTCTTCCCCATGTGTCTGTCTCTGCATGAGGGCCAATAGCCCGGAGGCAGTTCGTGGGCAGGTCCACCAGGCCTTATGGTCTGCACAGAGAGGGGAAGGGGGACCCCAACAGAGGAGCCATTCTTAAGGGGAAGAGAAAGAAATCTGTATTGCTGTGGCAGATTGAGTTTGAGGGGCCCAGATAATCCCAGGCATAGCTATGTACTAGGCATCTGGGTTTTTATGCATGGGCCATGTGTCTTGTGTCCTTGTGTTACAGAACTCTTCCAGCTCCTTTCTCAGACAAAATAACCATCTAAATAAACTTTCATGGTGGTAGTAGAGCATGTGCGAGCCCACTGTCTTATGTGGAATGATATTGGTTTGCTTTTCTGTTGCCAGGAACGAGGATGGCAGAACTTGGCATAGTTTCTCTTTGCTTCAGAGCCTACAAGGCATTGTTCTACACTACAGAGAAACCACAGATGCTTAGGTAGTCATATGCCCTCCTGCCCCCTTTGAGTTACTGATGTTGAGAGTAGAAGGGGTGAGTATGGCCCAAGGAGGACAGGAGCTCAAGGGGGAACAAAAGGAACGTCCCAGGATGGCCCATGGTATAAAATCTAAACACGCCTGTCTCCCTGAGCTGACCTTGCTCCAGCTCAATATTCTAGTTACGAAGATCCTATCTCAAAGGTCAGAATGAGGACAGGCTGGGTACTCAACTCACCTTTCCTTTCTTGTCCAACTCACCTGGTTCAATCTATTTTTTTCTGGTCCAATCTATTTTTCCCTTTTTTGGGTCATACCTGGCAATGCTTAAGGCTAAGCTAATCCTGGCTTGCCCCTCAGGAATTACTCCCCCGGGTACTCAGGGAGCCATATGGGATGTTGGGGATCCAACCCGGGTTGGCTGCATGCAAAGAAAACACCCTACCCGCTGTACTATCTCTCCAGCCCTATCCAATCAATTTAAATTTTGTTCTTGTTATTATTATTATTTTTGATTTTGGGCTACACCCAGAGATGCTCAGGGCTTATTTCTGGCTTTCTGCTTAGTACTTGGGGAGTAGATATGATAACAGGGATTGAACTGGGGTCAGCTACATGAAAGGCAAGAACCTTACCCTCTGTACTATCTCTGTGGCCCTGAATCTTACCTGTTTACCAAGACTAACCTTAGCCCTCTAAGGGGGGCATATCCTCTACTAATCAATCAATCAATCAATCAATCAATCAATCAATCAATCAATCAATCAATCAATTTTTTATTTTATTGAGTCACTGTGCCATATAGTTAGAAGGCTGTTCATGATCAGGTTTCAGTCACAAAATGTTACAACGCCCATCCCTCCACCAGTGCACGTTTCCCACCATCAAGTGCCCGCTTACCCTCCCTGTCACCCTCCTACCCCCAGTCTGTCTTCTCTCTCTCTCTCCCTTGTTGGTCATTATGGTTTGCAATAAAGATCGCTTGTCTTCCTGTTGTTTATCGATTTGCTCAAGCGGGCGCCAGTAATGTCTCCATTCATTGGGAATGAGGTCCGTTATTGTTACTATTTTCAGCATATCGAAAACACCATGGGTAGCTTGCCAGGCTCTGCCATGGCTCTGGGTTCATCTCAGGGGGTCCCGTCTTTTTCTATGTCAGACCAACAGCCATCCAGGGCCCATGGGGAAGAGCCTTGGGTGTAGACAAGCCTGTCTGCCACCTGCAGACACAGTCGGGCACCACAGCCACATCTGCATCACCTCAAGGGGTGTTGGTGGCAGGTGGCAAAATAAAGATACTGAGAGATTATCATATTTGTTCTTTTACCTAGTTTCAGTACTCAGTTCTTACACAGAGTGATCATTACCACTGTCTTTGACATAGTGGTCCCTTCCCTATTCCAACTGCCTTTTCCCCAACAGGTTGGAAGCAGGCATCCAACTGTGGACCAAACCTTGGTCCACAGTTGTTTCTACTGTATCTATGCCCTTGTTTCTACTGTCCTTGGATATTGGTTTCATATTATGTTTTTTACACTTCACATATGAGTGCAATCATTCTGTGTCTGACCCTCTCTTTCTGACTCATTTCACTCAGCATGATACAACAATTACTGGCTTGGATGTGGGGAGAAAGGGACTCTCCTTTGTTTGTGGGAATACCGACTGGTCCAGCCTCCTTGGAGAACAATATGGGCATTCCTCTAAAAAGCTAGAAATTGAGTTTCCATATGACTCAGCAATACCACTTCTGGGAATATACCCTGGGGTCTCAAAAACACACAGCAGACACACCATGTGCACTTCTATGTTTATTGAAGCACTATTCAGAAGAGCCAGAATCTGGAAACAACCCAAGTGTCTGAGAGTGGTTAAAGAAATGATGGTACATCTATATGTGGAATACTATGCAGCTGTGCAGAAGAATAGAGCCATGAAATTTGCTTATGGGCCTGTCCTCTTTCAATGGCTCCAATTTTTATCTTGTTGCTTCTCTCAGCAGTCACTCTCTTGGAGGTAGATGTCAACATGAATTGGGATTGTGGTCAATGTTAAATAGACAAGAAGCTAAGGAGCAAGAGCCACATGCAGACTCAGTCATGGAAGGTGTGCACACACTTGCCCTGCCTCTTCTAACAGATTATTATTACTGTCAATCATTTATTATTAATTGGGGGCACATCTATGCAGGTATCACCATGAAAGTCAGCAGTCTTTACTTAGCTCTCAGAGCAAGTGTTGTTGCTGTTATTGTTGTTGTTGTTGTTGTTGTTATTATTATTATTATTATTATTATTCCTGCCCCTCAAGATGTTGCAGGTGTGGCTGCAGTGCGTGGCTGTGTCAGCAAGTGGCAGACAAGAGACAGGCTTCTCTACACCCAGGGCTCTGCCCCGTGGGCCCTTGATGGTTTGACATAGAAAAAGACTGGGTCCCCTGGGATGAACCCAGAGCCACGGCAGAGGCTGGCAAACTACCCGTGGTGTATTTGATATGCCAAAAACAGTAACAGAGAGATGCAAATCAAAACAACAATGAGATACCACTTTACACCACAGAGACTGGCACATATTCAAAAGAACAAAAACAACAAGTGCTGGCGTGGGTGTGGGGAAAAGGGGACACTCATCCATTGTTGGTGGGAATGCCGGCTGGTACAGCCTTTCTGGAAAACAATATGGACTTTCCTCCAAAGACTAGAAATTGAACTCCCATTTGACCCAGCGATACCACTCCTGGAAATCTACTCTGGGAAGCCAAAAATACGCATGCGGAAACACCATCCCTACTTTTATGTTCATAGCAGCATTATTCACAATAGCCAGAATCTGGAAGCAACCAGAGTGTCCGAAAATCGATGACTGGATAAAAAGCTTTGGTACATCTACACAATGGAATACTGTGCAGCTGTTAGGAAAAATGAAGTTATAAAATTTGCCTACAAATGGATGGACATGGAGAAGATTATGTTGAGCGAAATTAGCCAGAAGGAGAGAGACAGATACAGAATGACTGCATTTATCTGCATAACATAAATATATAGGTACATATTATGATACCAATATCCAAGGTCAAGTGAAACATATATCAGGAGGTCCTGTCAAAGGTGGAAATTATCACAAACGTGTGGGATTCAGAGGCTAGGTAAGACAGAAAATGGAACAGTGTGCTAACAATTGTTGAGGGTACTAATGCCAACCTAGAACTGAGCATTAAATAGAGGCAAAAAGATACACATGACAACCCTTTAATGTATGTTCTGTAATCCATAGTCTGAGGGGAAGGAAAAGAGAAAGAGAGAGAACTGGAAAGAAATAAAGAACCTGCCATGGAGCAGGGCTGGGGGAGGGGGAGGGAACCGGGACGTTGGTGGTGGGAGATGGGCACTGGTGGCGGGATGGGTGCTGCAACACTGTTTGACCAAAACCCAAATATGAACTTTTTAATTGTATATCTTTGTAATTTTAAAAATAAAAAAAATTAAAAAAAAAAAAAAAAAAAACAAAAAAACAAAAACAGTAACAATAATGGACCTCATTCCCGATGAATGGAGACGTTACTGGCACCTGCTTGAATAAATCGATGAACAATGGGAAGACAAGTGACAAGTTATTATTATTATTATTATCATCATTATTATTATTATTATTATTTAGTTTTGGGCCACATCTAAAGGGTGCTCAAGTGTTATTCCTGCCTCTGCACTAAGGAATTACTCCTAGTGGTACTCAAAGGGGGCTCTTTGGGGGGGGGGGCTGAGGATTGAATCCAGGTTGACCATGTGTGAAATAAGCACCCTACCTTCTGTACTATTTCTTCAGCCCAAAGCAAGTGATCTTATGATTCTCAAAAAGTTATCTAATGTATCGCTTCTTGGCCTTTTGGCTAAGATCAAGTGTAGTATCTAATGTATTGAATATAAAAATGTGCCAATGTTTTCTGACTCCCTTGGTCTTTGTTTCTGACCAGTAAATAATTGGTGGAACTCTCAGGCACCACAAATGTCTGTAGGAAATTCCAGGGCCAGGCCCTGGTTTGGGACCATAGTCATCTCTATTATTTTTACAGCTTTGTAAGTGCAGCTGTATTGTCCTAATGCACACGAGTGCTGTCTCCCCTGATGTGAATTTATTCCATTCCAGGGGGCAGAGCAGGGGCTACTTTGACCTGTTTTCAAATCATTTCACTGGAATAGTTCGTTCCTGAGTAAGACCATCCTCTCAACATGGTAGAGAAACTGACATGATGGAGCCCAACACCAAGCCACCCCTACAACCCCTAAGCATTCTTCTGACACTAGCTTTCATGTCTCCGCAGTTTGCTAGGACTGCTGTGTGACTTTAGGGAATGAAGTGTCAAGCAAACACTATTCTGGTAAACATGGTGAATAGATGATCCGGATTCAGAATGCCCTTTCAAAATGCTTGAGATACTGGCAGCTTCCAAATCAGACTGGCATTAAACAGGCAACGAACAGACTCAATGCTAATTTCATCTGGATTCCCCCAGCATGCTCTGCGCTCATCCCTCCAGTGGTGCACTTCTGACAGTACCTCTTAGAGCACGTGGATCTTTGCTCACTGCCCAGCCCGAGACCTGGTTTGTCCAGCTATTGCTTAACACTGCCAGAATGACCCTCCTAGCCACTATCTGAGCTTGCAGAAATGGAAGGAGACTCACCTCCCATGAACATGTTTATTCAACAGCCTGGCTGTGTTGAGTACAATTTCTGCACTTCTCAGCGAGAGAAAGAAACTACAGCACATCCCCAGCACATCCAACTCTGAGTCACTTTTCTGGGTTAGCTCCCATTTCCCCCTCCTGTGACACTTCACCTCAGAGACACTGAGCTCTGTGCACTTTACCCCCCCCTCTACTAGATGGATAAAAGGGAAATGACAAACGTGCTTGTCAGACAGGAGGCGGCTAATCTTACCCACACAAAAGCAGAGGTCTGGTGAGTAATTCACGCCTTCCTTTGCACAAGGAGAGAAAGCTTGCATACTGACTCCCTTTTCTGTGCTATGGTCTCGGAAGCCTTATTAGGGAGGCGGTGACAGTCCCACGATCACCTCTTATTTGTGCCGGGAGGCTGTGCATGGCTGATGATGGCTCAGAGCTGATACAGTGGGGTTCTTGAGTGCCAGCGGATGGCCTCTGACCCCATGTGCTGTGAGCAGCGCACTGCCTGGAGGAAAGTCCAGTACAAAGAGTCCCCCACCATCACAGAGGTCATTCTGTGGGCTGAGCACAGGACCACTTGTCACTATTTGGACCTAGTTCTGTCTCATGTAAAACTCCAGCTGCCCAGCCTAGCTCACACATTCAACTGCTACTGACCCAGGCTCATAGCAAAGATGCAAAAATGGCAGAAGGGCAAGTGGTGCTGTGGTGGGGTCGATTGGAAGTGTTTCCCTTTGATCAAGAAGAGCCAATGCCTCTGACGTGAACATTTGAGGAACAAACTACTGCCTTTTCTTGTGTCTCCTCTCCCTGTGCTAGTCATTACTCACGAGCTTTTTGTAAGTCATTCCATTTTGGAAGGTTAAACACTCCTCTGAGACTATGTGGCTGATAAGAGGGTACAGTCAGGATTAGAATCTGTCAAGCTGCTAGAGAAGTCACTTGGGGAGACCAGGAGAGAACCTGGAGGTGAAAAGTGCCTTCCCTGCATGCGTGAGGCCATGAGTTGGATCCCTGGGGCTGCCCATGTGTGCCTGGCACAGGCCCAGCATTTCCTCTGCGGTGCGGGGATCCGCAGGGCAGAGCCAGGTGTGTGCGAGCATAACTAAATGTGTGTAAGCACTGTAGACAGGAGTGTTTCCCCAGAGCACGTGTGAGCACTAAAATCAGAATGTGGGGGCCGGAGCGATAGCCCAGCGGGTAGGGCGTTTGCCTTGCACGCGCCGGCTTGTGCCGGCCTGGGTTCGATTCCCGGCATCCCATATGGTCCCCCGAGCACCGCCAGGAGTGATTCCTGAGTGCAGAGCCAGGAGTAGCCCCTGAGCATTGCCGGGTGTGACCCAAAAAAGCAAAAAAAAAAAAAAAAAAAAATAAAAAAATAAAATCAGAATGTGTGTGAGCATCACAACTAAATGAGTGTAAGCTCCCCCACCCTCTACCACCCCCACAAGACAGTAGGACCCTGAATCATCAATAATAGCAACAAAGGGAAGGGGAAGGGGAAAGGACACAAGCTTGTAGGGAAACACGAAGTGGAATTGATGCTCATGAAAGCCTTGGATCTGCATTGACTCTGTGCATTGATGGAAACCATGGCATAAGTTTCGTCAAATGGCCACCAATCTATTCAGTCCAATGTTTTCTGGATGTGGTGGGACTATCTGGGTAGGCGGTAGCAGCTAAAGGCCCTGACACACTGTACTGGCTTCAAAAGCTGAGCTGTGGGTTGGAGCAATAGAACAGCGGGTAGGGCAATTGCTTTTCATACTGCTGACTCCAGTTTGATCTCCAGAGTCCCATATGGTCCCCCGAGCCCTCCAGGAGTGATTCCTGAACTCAGAGTCAAGAGTAAGCCTTGAGCACTGCAGGTGTAGCCCTTCCCGAAAATTAGAGGAGAAAAAAAAAACAACAAAAAGCTGAGCAGGTGTGGCCTTGACTGGGCAGTCTGCATGTGTCTTGGATTCGATCCCCAGCTCCGTAACACCAACAAAGTTAGATCTAACAAAGGTCTAACATGGGGACAGTGTCTGCTGAGCAAAATGACCTGAGGGTTCGGCACCCACTGGATGGAGCTAAGCTTTCCTAAAGTGGGTGACACGTCCACCAAGGGGTGCGGAGGTGCTGGAGTAATCCAGGAGGCACAGGTAGCCTTGGGTGCAATTGGGGGGGGTGCTTTCTGTCTGCTCACTAACAGGTACTACGGGAGGTCCAGCCAGCTTGGGGGCTCTGGTCTTAGAGAAGGCTCAAGCTCCCAGTGTCACGGGTTCAAATTCCTCACGTGGGCAGAGACAGTGTGTGTGCATAAGACTAGAATCGTGGCGGAATCAACCTGAGGCCCAGGGCAGAGGCGTAATTCTGAAATATCACTTTTCTTTGGCTTTTTGGGGAGACACTGAGCGATGCTCAGGGGTTCCTCCTGGCTCTGCACTCAGGAATTACTCTGGCAGTGCTCTGGGGGAACCATATGGGATACTGGGGGTTGAACCTGAGTCAGCCACATGCAAGGAGAATGTCCAACACGTTGTACTATCACTCTGGCTCCTGGAGTGTAAATTTTTCTTAAATTATATCCCAAAAGGTGGAAAATGAAAATAAGTTTCAAGGCTAGTCCCTAAGCATGAACAACAGATTTAAAAGGTAGCAATAGGAATAAGAGATTTGGATAAGACATAGATATCTTACAGGCAGGAGATAGAATAGTAGAGTATTCATTTTTTAAAACTCCTGTGGAAAAAAACAAAAACAAAAACAAAAACAAAACTGCCCAAAATGTTCAGGGGCTAGAGAGACAGTACAAGGAGTAAGGCACTTGTCTTGCACGCTGCTGCCCCGGATTCGATCACTAACTAAAATCACTTATGGTTCCCTGAGCACTGCCAGGATAACCTCTTAGTGCAGAGCCAGAAATAAGCCCTGAGCTTCACCAGGTGGGCACCCGCCCCTAAACAGAAATAAAAAACCATAAAAACATTATTTCTTTTCACTTCAGAAGATAAATGGAGTGGTTGTAGTTTAGATGCACTGTTTCAAAATACGTGGAACTGTAGACTCGGGGCTCAGACAGAAGCCCCAAGAACACACATTAGAACACATTTAAATGCATATAACAATAAATGGAGATGCTCTAACACGCTCCCATTTTCCCCTCCCTGCCCCTCAATAGAAGGCATGAAAATCTTCAGTTTGTCACTTCAGGGACACAAACATGAGCTGGTGCCTGCCACCTCCCGGGGAGTGAACATCACCATGGAAACTGCGGCAGCTTCAGCACAGAAAGTGCTAATTCAAGTGAACCCAACACAACTGCTATTAATTATGATTTAATTTCTACCACACCCTTCATCCCTGCCAGGCACAGGAGGGTCCTGGCCTGATGATGGAGCGCCTTTGTTCCTCCAGCTTTTCTTGTGTTCCCATCACTTTTCCTGTCTTTCAAACCTGAGCTCCAGGGCAGAACGTGATTGTTCCCGGCTCACTTGTCTCTGCTGTTGGGTATTGACAGATCTATTAGAGGCTGAACAGAAAGCACGTGGTGGTTGGCTGTGAGCCCAGCGTGGAAGAGATGGGTGTGTGAGGGGGGTTGTGTTGTGGGCGCTTGCAGAGGGGAGAGATGCCTGTACTGGCAGGCGGACCCCCCACTCCCACAACTAAGAGTGGCAGGGCTGAAAGAGACCTTCAGTGGAGGGTAGGGACTCATCTTTCCTGCTGCTCCTGTGGGCTAGCGCCACTGAACAGGACCCTGGGAGCACTGGACAGAGGGGCTTCCTCCGAGAAGCTGCTCTGTGTGCGGGGATACCTTATGCATGTGTGAGTCCACAGAGACTGTGATGGGAATGAACGCTGGGCTTATGGACTGAGGCCAAGACACAGAGCACCTGTGACTTAGCACCCGAGGGTGACCAAGACAGAGAGCACCTGTGACTTAGCACCCGAGGGTGACTAAGACAGAGAGCACCTGTGACATAGCACATGAGGGTGACCCAAGAAAAGGACTCGCGTCAACAGGCTTCAGAAACTCTCTTAGGCTTCAGCCATTCCTGGATGAAAAAATACAAACTGGTTTTATGGTTTGGTTGTTTTTATTATTTGGGAGGGGCACAATGGTGAGTGCTCAGGGATCACTCCTGATATTGCTTGGGGGCCCCTATGAGGTGCTAGGGATTGAGCCCCGGTTGGCTGTGTGCACGGCAAGTGTCTACACCTCTGTGGTATCTCTCTGGCCTCTAAGTCGGTTTTTCTAGGCATATAGTATTTCCCTTTCTCCCCCTTTTTTTTCGGTCACACCTGGCAATGCTCAGGGGTTACTCCTGGCTCTGCACTCAGGAATTACTCCCTGGCAGTGCTCGGGCGACCATGTGGGATGCCAGGGATGGAACCTGGATCGGCCATGTGCAAGGCAAACACACTACTCACTGTGCTATCACTCCAACCCCTAAGTTGATTTGTCTAAAGCCAGTG